>QXTE01000144.1:492357-545178 GCA_003942145.1 Platysternon megacephalum | reverse complement strand
CCCAAGAGGAGGGTGAAAAGCCTGCATTTAAAATGCCAGCTCCCTCTCTTGTAGATCAGGTTTTAAGGGAAACCTGGGGGTCAAGTCTCCCGGAGGGGGGGGCCCATCCAGCTGACCTGTTGGAAACAGAAAGTGAGGTGCCCAAAGGGGTACAGAGCACCCCATTGAAAAAGGCTGTTCTTACCCCACTTGTAAGAGATGAAACTCTCTCTCCTAGACAGGGGGGGGGAAATCTCTGCATGAGTGAAACTCTACCAGGGGGCGGGGACCAGCCCAGAGAAATTCCGGAGGGAGGGGCCGAGGGCAGGCAGGGTTGTAGTACACCCTTTCCTGGCCAAAGACCCAAACACATGCCTGAATTAGCAGCTTTCCCCACAGAGGCTGAAGATTCTGAATCAGAGTGTCTTCCAGAAGGCACAGAGAACTGGGAAAATGCAATAGATGCTAAACAGGTCAAATTGAGTGAACAAAACCTGTCCACCGTAGATTTGCTGTTAACCTTGTGTCTTTTGCTGATTCACCTCTGGGATAAAACAAAAGAATTCATACTAGTGGTAAACCCTCTAAAAACATGGAACATACCTGATTTATGGAGAAAACTGTTGTACATGCTAGGGATGGTAACAAGACAGCCCCACAAGCATGTTGCTTTGCAGCCTATACCTGTAAATAGACTGGAAGCTTGGCACAGCAGCAAAAGCATAACAGGCCCATGCTGCTGTGTAGAAGGGGAAACTGAGGCACACCGCCTCATGGCCTTGGTGGTTAAAGGTCAAGACACCTCCACTTTAACAGGTATTGCTGTCTGCATTCTGTTAATGCTACACCCCAACCTGTTTTCAGGCATCTGGGGATCAGGAACCTCAAAATGGGCTAAAACCCCTAGAACTGACATATGGTTTCAAGGTACTGAAAAGAAGTGTGATCAAAGACAAACAGGAATTTTACGGGTACTGCCTCCGCCATGGACAGTGTCCAAGTCTCTGGCAGTAAGTTCAGGGGGAGGGTGTGACGGTACCTCCCATAAGGCTTTGTGGGAATATGACATAACTGGAATATGTTTTGTGCTGCCTGTGCCAGGTACATATCTATGTAAAGGTTATGATCTACTAGTTATGTTCACCCTAGTTGTATGCAGGCACCATTTGTGTGTTCAAAGTTATGAACATGGGCTGTGTAATTGCTTGATTCCTAAGGGGCCTCAGTTAGAACATTTGGTGACTTCTGGGGAAAGGAATGTGCAAATTAGGTGTTCAGTCAGGGGGCACTTAACAGACAAAAGAGCTTGGAAGATTCCAATCCACATCAGAAGTCTACCTGAGGACGTTCAAGGCAGCATGTGGGTAATGGCTGCTACCTGCAGTCCTGAGTCATGCATGGGCATGTGACCTGCCCATGTGATTTTCGAATCTCCATTCTGTGACAGGATTCTACAGAGGGAGAGGAGGGGGTCTCCACCCACAAGAGACAGTCTATTTAAACCTGTGGGAGACCCCTCCATTTTGTCTTCAGCTGGCTAAAGAAGGAGCCTCTCCACCCCCACAGGACACTTGAAGGAAACTGAAAACTACAGGGGGTGTGAGTGATTGCTGGACCCAGGCTAAAAGAAGATTAGCCTGTAAAAGGGAACATTTTGGAACTGGTGAGGATCTTATCTGTATTTAGTGCAATTAGACATAGATTTGCGTATTTTATTTTATTTTGCTTGGTAACTTCTTTTGTTCTGTCTGTTACTACTTGAAATCACTTAAATCCTACTATCTGTATTTAATAAAATCACTTTCTACTTATTAATTAACTCAGAGTATGTATTAATACCTGGGGGAGCAAACAGCTGTGCATATCTCTCTATCAGTGTTATAGAGGGCGAACAATTTATGAGTTTACTCTGTATAAAGCTTATACAGGGTAAAACGGATTTATCTGGGTTTAGACCCCATTGGGAATTGGGCATCTGAGTGTTAAAGGCAAGCAGACTTCTGTGAGCTGTTCTCAGGTAACCCTGCAGCTTTGGGATAGGTGGTTCAGACTCTGGTCTGTGTCTGAAGCAGATAGGTGTGTCTGGCTGTCAGCAAGACTTTGAGTGCTGGAACCACCAGTAGCTGGCAGGGGAGAATAGAACCAGAGGTAGCCTTTGCACATCAGCTGGCAGCTCCCAAGGGGGTTTCTGTGAACCAACCCGTCACAGTCACCAGGACTTGATTTCTTATATTTTAACAACTTGGTATTATTTAGCCCCTGACCACTGTGACACAGAGGCCCCTTGGCAAAGGGTTCCCTGTTCTTTGCAAACAACTCTTGTCTCAGGCCTGACAAACTCATTACACCAACCACGTGACTTGCAGGGTATTTATCTATAAGTGGTAATATGTAAGGTATCTCCACAAGGCTTGTAACTTAGGCAAGGCAATGATTAGTAAGCCTAGGCCCTAGTTTGTTATCTGATTTTGTTTTGTATTGTAACGATGTTGTATCCATCACACTCTTGTTTCCGGTTGAAGCGCTGTTCTTTCTTACACTAAAACAAAAGCAGGTTTATTTAAGCACTCAAAGGCCTGTGTCTTATACATGAGCAGTGATTTAAGGTAAAATTAGTAAACTGCGGTACACTGCTCCTGTGGGGACAGAGAATCTGGGACTTCTGTGAGCAGCCAGCCTTGGGGCTGGATATCACAGGGGAATGCTTCAAAGGGATCGGCGCATACCTATTGTTAACCTGCAAGGCAGAATGAGGGCTGACCTAGCCCAGAGCACCTATTCCCCTCCTGTTGATACACACCACTAAAATGTGGTCCAAGAGCCCCACACCATCAAAGGGACAACATGGTTGTCGCTAGACGCTATCATCCAAATATCCTCATTTCTGTATTATAAGCATGAGCATCATAGAATATCAGGGTTGGAAGGGACCTCAGGAGGTCATCTAGTCCAACCCCCTGCTCAAAGCGGAACCAATCCCCAGACAAATTGTTGCCCCAGATCCCTAAGTGGCCTCCTCAAGGACTGAACTCACAATCCTGGGTTTATCAGGCCAATGCTCAAACCACTGAGCTATCCCTCCCCCCCTACTGGTTGTCATTAACTCCTCAAGCCCAACAGGGGTGTTGCAGGGGATAATAATGGAAGAATTCACACCAATCTTTGCTTAATTATTCATCCCAAAGAGGGGGAGGGGAGAACCCAGTAGCCTCCTGATGTGCCACTGGAGCCTCAGTAAGCTAGATTGGGTTTACTCTATAGTCTTTACTTGAACAGAGACATCTAATGTCTCTTGGGGGGGGAAGCAAAGGAAACCCCACCCATCTTATAGATACATTGCAAGAATGGTTGGCATTTCCCTGAAGCAGGATTTTGAAGACCCTTTCATAAGGAGCAGCGGTCACAAGCAGAGGCCCTACACCAGGGACATAGCCAGGGATGGGCCTGAGTGGGCCATGGCTCACCCACTTAGTATCCTGGCCCACCTCCCACCCCCAGCTCTGCTTCGGCCCCATCCCTTGCTCCGCTCCATCCGGCACGCCTGCCAGGGAGTGGGGTTGGGGCACGGGGGCTTGTCCCGCTCCGCCCGCCCGCCGGGCACTCCATGGAGTTTTCATAAACAGCAGTTGATTCCTGATAGAAAGCCCTCACTATATAAGCAACATGCAATTAGCCATCTTTCTAAAACTAACACTCTAGCTCAGCCACAAGATATGGGCTTGAGGCAGGAATTACTGGATGAGGTTCTATGGGTTGTATTCTGCAGGAAGTCAGACTAGATGACTATAATGGTCCCTTCTGGTACTACAATCTGTGAATCTATAGGCCAAATGCTCATCAGGTTATTGTGATGGGGTGTTCACGCCACACAGGCCCTGAAGGAGTTAAGGTGGCCTAGAAGAGGTCAATTAACCAGTGCATTTGCACCTGATGGGCGACCCTGGGATGTATAGCTACTAGTTGCTGCTGAAGCCCTGCTAGGGGAGAAGCTGGGAAAGGATTATAAAGAGAGGACATTTGCAGTAGCAGGGAGAGAATCTGCAGTCAGTCTCAAGGAGCAGAGAGGGGGGAGGAATAAGCCCCTAAATCCTAGCCCTGGAAGAAGGGTCAGCCATTGGTCAGCCAGAGGGTCGGCATTGTGGGGAAAGAGTCTGAGACAACAGGGTAGGAAGAAGCCCAGGGGAAGAGCAACAAGGAGGGAGACTGCAGAATCCTTGGCTGCTGGCTCGGAACTCAGCATAAAGGAGAACCTAGATTTCCACCTCAGCCAATGAGAAGTGCTTCAGGGCGGCTGGAGGTGCTATCTAGACAGCTAATCTGGCTAGACTTTGATACCCTGGAAGGGGAGACTCTGTGGTGCCTTAGTTGGAGGGCTGAGTTGTGAGGAGCAAGCATGGTGAATTGTGGGAACAGAGACCACTGCAGCGATGGAGTGACCATTGCTAGGGGGTGCCGTATGGGAAATAAGCCGCTAGCCACACCTGGCCAGGAGGAGGCGCTCTTGGGGTAAGTAGACCCTGTCTCAGTTATAATAGCATAGCTCCATTGACTTCCATCTGGGATTTACTGCCCCAAGGGTCTAGCCAGTTGTGTTTACATGGGCTATGTTTGGTTTGGTTTGGTTAATCCTCCTTCCCCCTTCTTGAAATATTCTTAGGGACATTTCAGGGAACACAGAGGGTGTGACTTTCCTGTCACACTCAGCTGGTTTCGGTGAGGTCACTGATGATTTGTCCTCGGGGATGTAACAGAGAAGTCAGGCACAGAATTTGGGTGTGTGACTCAGTGCTTGGCATCTTTTTGTGTGCCCACGGGGACTTGTGCAGAGTGAGTGTCAAATGCTACCAAATCCGTGTCCTCCACTCCAAGGTTCTGTGCTCCTGCTGCTTGTTCCTCACCTGAGCTGGTCCTTGTGTCCCAGCAGAGTAATGTGTACAGGTGTAATCATTTGTCTTTGTATCAGAGACCCGATCAGGGCCCCATTGTGCTAGAACAAAGAGACAACCGCTGCCCTGACGAGCTTACAATCCAAATAGAACACCCAAGACAACAGGTGGCTACAGCAAAGACTATGAGGCAATAGTGAAAAGAGGTGGTCCCAGCACTCCATCAGTTGTGATGTCGCCCTAACAAGACTGTGGGACAGATACCCTGATACTCTGGTGCAGGTCTCCAGCTGAGCTGGGTTTATGTCCACTTCGTGCCACTGGTTGTGCCTGCCTAGGGATCTAGCCCTGTGATGGCAGGTCAAGTGGGGAGTAAGCAGCAAAAGGGCAGGAAGGCGGGCATGGATTCAGCATGAGGCTAGGCTAACACTGGAATAATGCAGGGGTGAATCCTGGGGCAGATTCTTGGAGCAGGAAGAGGGGTTGTGATTGGTCAGTCAGCTGCATGATGCTATCTCTAGTTCCCTGATTGGATGGCTTGAGTTTTCACAAAGAGGAGAGAAATCCAAGTGATTTCAAGCTGGCTATAGGAACACCCCAGATGAGAACTTTTGCCCCAGTGCATATCAGTGTGGGTATTTGTGAGACTTTCACTGACTCTGAACACTCCTATGACGGAAAAATTAATTACACACACATTTGTTGTAAGCCACCTTGACTTTCTTTGCCTCCGTTTCCTGTCTGCAGATCAGGGATAACAGCACTTCCTTTCTCCCAACCTTTTCTCTGTCTTGTCTATTTAGATTGTAAGCTCTTCAGGGCAGAGACTTTTTCTTTCTATGCACAGTTGGGTCTTGGTCTCATTTGGGGTTTCTGAGCACTTCCGTAATAGCCATAACCAGGGCCGGCTCTGGCTTTTTTGCCACCCCAAGCAAAAAAAAAAACTGCGCGGGGGGGGGAAGCGGCGAAGCAAAAAAAACCCAAAACACCTGCAGGGCAGCCGGAGTGGCAAAGCACACACACACACACACACAAAACACCTGTGGGGCAGCCAGAGTGGCAAAGCACACACACACACACACAAAACACCTGCGGGGTGGCCGGAGTGGCAAAGCACACACACACACACAAAACACCTGCGGGGGGGGCGGAGTGGCAAAACACACACACACACACACACAAAACACCTGCGCGGCAGCCCGAGTGGCAAAGCACACACACACACACACACACACAAAACACCTGCGGGGCAGCCGGAGGGGCAAAGCACACACACACACACACAAAACACCTGCGGGGCAGCCGGAGGGGCAAAGCACACACACACACACACAAAACACCCGCGGGGTGGCCGGAGTGGCAAAGCACACACACACACATACACACACACACACAAAACACCTGCAGGGTGGCCGGAGTGGCAAAGCACACACACACACATACACACACACACACAAAACACCTGCAGGGTGGCCGGAGAGGCAAAGCAGGGAAAGAAAAAAAAAAACCTGCAGGGCGGCCGGAGCCAGGGGGCAGGGGGACTCCCTGTGCTGCAGACGTGCAGCGGAGTGCGCGCCCGGTCTAGCGGGGGGGCGGGGGAAGGAGTGGGGGGAAGAGAGAGAAGGGGGGCGGCCAGGGCTTCAGCGGGGCACTCACCACGCAGCCCCTCCCGCCGCGCCGCCTGCTGGGAGGGCTCTGCGCCGCTCCGGTCGGCTGGGAGGGAGGGAAGGACGCGGGCTGCCCTGCCGAGTTTGCTGCAGGGCGTTCCCCTCCTCCGCGCCACCGCCCCCTACAGGGAGGCCGGAGCGGCAAACCAAAAAGAAAAAGGAAAAAAAAGGGCGGCCAAAATGCCGCCCCTTGGAATCTGCCGCCCCAAGCACGAGCTTGCTGGGCTGGTGCCTGGAGCCGGCCCTGGCCATAACTGATGATAATAGAAATGGTTAAGACCTTTCTTCTCTCTATATTTTAAGCTGTTGCAAAATGTGGCCAGTGAACTTGGAGAGGTATGTATATTTTTTTAAAGGAACAAAGAAACGTACTTGATGAGCATGAAGCAGATCTGCATAAAGGAACACATTTTAATACATAAGTTTGAAATAATACAAAAAATCCTTATTAACTAATAAATCAAATATGAGTTATCACCCTCATTTCATCAAGCAGGGTAACATATTTGGATTACTCTACACCAGGCAAAATGTATATTCTAGGTTTTGATTAACATGGGGAAAAAAAGAGAAACATCCTCCAAAAGATTAAGATAAACCCTTTCCAGCATCTCTCAGATGTATATCTGTTGCTAAGGAATCTCTCCTTTTAAGAAAAATCCCTCTATAATATTAATCTTTGTTATCAAATGTTATCAAAGTATAGAAAATTGGAGACCTTAGCTGTTTGTTAGGAGAAGCTGGTACTGGTAATTTATAAATGAAAAGAGCAGAACATCTGCTTATGGTATTTTATTATTAAATTAATTTAATTTGGCCAACAAAGAGGTGGGTTTTCCCACTGTCCAATAACAGGATGACAACACATTTTCTGTGCTCGTATTGCCTAGCCGTGCTTCATGTTTAAAATTTTCTTCTTTCACCTTGGCCAATCTGACATTGACAAATGATTCATATCACAGGAAATACCCTCAACTGGGAGGTGAAGCTGTCACACTTTGTGCACATAGTGTCCTACATAGGTGACGGTAATGACTGTAATATATCAACAGGAAACGCTGCTGCAGAAAATGGGGTGATTCCAAATCCCAGGGACAAAGGTTATTTATTTTTGCTGTTTTGATAGGAGCTGCTAGAAGCATTTTTCTAATAGGCCTAATGAGTCTCTGAAGGTCTCACTTCTTGTCTTATTTCTTACAGTGGCTAAAAATAGAAGTTTAGTATTTGTGGAGTTACAGAGCTAGGTAAATAGATGTCTTGTGCAGTCAATAAACCACTTTAAACCACTTATTTCCCCCTGAATGGACTATATACTCTGACCTAAAATTGTGTTGTATATTTATCCTGATAGTCTCTTAAGCAATGGAGTGAATGTTACACATGTTGCGGCAATTCCTAAGCTGTGTTTGCCTCTTCCTTGGTTGGGAAGGTCCCTGTAACACATCTGTACCTCGCCGTAAGTGCTCACTTTGATCCTGATCTCCAGGATCCATTACAAGAACCGACCCTCTTGCTTCGCTGGTCCCAGTGGAAGGGCGCCACTCCTGAAAGGCTGGGGAAGAATCCCGTTTCATTAGAAAGAAACTTACTTTAATTTGCTCGTCTCTTGAAATGAGACAGTCGCAAGGATGGTGCAGCCAATTCTGTGTGGATGCTGCGCTGTGAAATAACTTCTGGTAATGTTTCCAGTGCACCCCAGGAGGACTAGGCAGCCATTTCCCTGGCTCGTGTATGCTATCATGCCCTCCTAGTGGGACAGTCTGGAGCAGAGGTTCTCAACCTAGGGAGTGTCCGGGGGTCCTAATCAGTCTATTCTTGATTGCTAAGTGGGATGAGAGTACAAGGGGTACTGGGGGTGGGGTGTCTTTGTGTGTGAGGGGAAAGGCTGTGGTGTAGAAAATCGAGAACCACTGATGTAGACAGTTCACACTGTATGTGTGGGGAGATTGTCTCCTCCCGTAGAGCAGCCTGCAGGCTGCTCTAACTTATGCGAAGGATCCCAGTGCACAGCCATCCCAGGATCAGGGCAGCGTGCAAAGGTGGCTTCAGACCAGTTTTGCATCCCTCCCCCTGCGTCACACTGTGTGGTCCTCGCCCACAGCCAGTGATCTAGGCCACCATGTGCAATGAATGTACCTGCCTCAATCCCAATGCATAAATATGCAAGTTCAGTCAAAGAAAACATTAAACGCTGTGAACATGTGAGCTACCTGTGTAAGAAACTCTGTAGGGCCAGATCTTTAGCTGGTGTAAATCCGCATAGGACCGCTGCCTTAAATTCAATTGAGGATTACACCCACTGCAGATTTGGCCCGGAGATGCTACAGGTTTGCTACGAATGCTACATGTTACTAGACATATATTTCCAATGCATTACACAATGTTTTAATTTTGTTTTTTGCTGGCTGACTCTGAAGCAATGGGAACGTAGCAGCCAGGAAGCAGTGCGATGCTTTGACTAGCAATCCCAGCAGTTTGGACACAGAACCAGAGTTTTGACCACCGTGTTCTAGTTAGGATAACAATTCTAGGGACTTCCTGAAACATCGCGGCAGTGTTGTATTTTCAAGTTGATGTGTGAGTTGTATGTGGCCTTGTATTCCCCTCAAAGCCCAAACTGGGCCAGTTGCAGAACTGGGGTTTTGCCTAATGTCTGGTTTCCCTCCCCGGTTGAATAAATAAGCGGCTCCCTTCTGCATATGCAAAAGAGGTGAGAGCCCATTCTACAGAGATAATCAACACAAGGTCTATGCAGCGCTTAAGTCCTATTTAAGCCACAGGAACAAAACCTTTCTTTCTTCTCTCTTCAGATACCATTTAGATCCCATCGTGTCTTCCATTATTCTGTGGCCTGATCTGTCTCCCCCGTGCTACTCTGGCATCAGCCCTCCTGTCCTTGCGCTTTAAAAAATGAGCCCACCCCCTGCAGCTAGAGACTAGTAGCGTTATTCTATGTGTTTTCTCTCAAGGCAAATGGTCTGATGCTTTTTAGTGTGGAAAAACATTAACAACATTTCAACGCCAGCCACCTTCTGTTAACCAGACAGTTGTGTATGCATGGTGGAGGGGAACCCGCGTGGGAAGAAAACAGATTTCAGTGTCAAGACTGAGTGGGGTTATTAATAAAAACGGTGCAGATAAACTACAATGATCATTTTAAATTATGAAAAAAATACCTCGACGGTGTCCTTTTTCGTCTTGCTTGTTCACTGCTGGAGAATTTAAAGGACAAAACCATCATGCAGATCCAGCAGCATTCTTAGAATTTCTCTCCCCGCCCTCTTTCTGACACGGCAATCTATAACAAACTGCTGCAGTTCTGTCCTGCAGTAATGCACCACATCTGTCTAACTACTGCCTTTGAAAGTGTCCTGTTCCTGCTCCCACTGAGATCAGCAGGAGTCTTGCCATTGATTTCAGTGGCAATAGTAAATTATTATTTATGGGCAGGCCCACTATGGCATAGAGTCATCTGATGGGCACAGGATGAATCTAACAAGGCAGAGAGGAAATAGGATAGGGAGAGACATGGAGAGAGACAGGACCTTTCTGTACTGGATCCAGACTTCATTCATTATGGTTCTGATGTAACACTTAAAGGAAAAGAAGCTCCCTGCTTTGTGAAGAATAGGGCCCCCATGACCTGCAAGGTGCTTTCCAGATACACAAGAAGGGAGGGAGCCTACTTCAAAGGATGATGTCGTGGTGGGAGTCTGCTATAGACCACCAGACCAGGGGGATGAGGTGGACGAGACTTTCTTCCAGCAACAAACAGAAGTTACTAGATCGCAGGCCCTGGTTCTCATGGGGGACTTCAATCACCCCGATATCTGCTGGGAGAGCAATACAGCGGTGCACAGACAACCCAGGAAGTTTTTGGAAAGTGTAGGGGACAATTTCCTGGTGCAAGTGCTGGAGGAACCAACTAGGGGCAGAGCTCTTCTTGACCTGATGCTCACAAACAGGGAAGAATTAGTAGGGGAAGCAAAAGTGGATGGGAACCTGGGAGGCAGTGACCATGAAATGGTCAAGTTCAGGATCCTGACACAAGGAAGAAAGGAAAGCAGCAGAATACGGACCCTGTACTTCAGAAAAGCAGACTTTGACTCCCTCAGGGAACTGATGGGCAGGATCCCCTGGGAGAATAACATGAGGGGGAAAGGCGTCCAGGAGAGCTGGCTGTATTTTAAAGAATCCTTATTGAGGTTGCAGGAACAAACCATCCCGATGTGTAGAAAGAATAGTAAATATGGCAGGTGACCAGCTTGGCTTAACAGTGAAATCCTTGCTGATCTTAAACACAAAAAAGAAGCTTACAAGAAGTGGAAGATTGGACAAATGACCAGGGAGGAGTATAAAAAGATTGCTCAGGCATGCAGGAGTGAAATCAGGAAGGCCAAATCACACTTGGAATTGCAGCTAGCAAGCGATGTTAAGAGTAACAAGAAGGGTTTCTACAGGTATGTTAGTAACACGAAGAAAGTCAAGGAAAGTGTGGGCCCCTTACTGAATGAGGGAGGCAACCTAGTGACAGAGGATGTGGAAAAAGCTAATGTACTCAATGCTTTTTTTGCCTCTGTCTTCACGAAGAAGGTCAGCTCCCAGACTGCTGCACTGGGCAGCACAGTATGGGGAGAAGGTGACCAGCCCTCTGTGGATAAAGTGGTTCAGGACTATTTAGAAAAGCTGGACAAGAACAAGTCAATGGGGCCAGATGCACTGCATTCGAGGGTGCTAAAGGAGTTGGCGGATGTGATTGCAGAGCCATTGGCCATTATCTTTGAAAACTCATGGCGATCGGGGGAGGTCCCGGATGACTGGAAAAAGGCTAATGTAGTGCCCATCTTTAAAAAAGGGAAGAAGGAGGAGCCGGGGAACTACAGGCCAGTCAGCCTCACCTCAGTCCCTGGAAAAATCATGGAGCAGGTCCTCAAGGAATCAATTCTGATGCACTTAAAAGAGAGGAAAGTGATCAGGAAGAGTCAGCATGGATTCACCAAGGGCAATTCATGCCTGACTAACCTAATTGACTTCTATAATGAGATAACTGGCTCTGTGGATGAGGGGAAAGCAGTGGACGTGTTATTCCTTGACTTTAGCAAAGTGTTTGATACGGTCTCCCACAATATTCTTGCCAGCAAGTTAAAGAAATATGGGCTGGATGAATGGACTAAAAGGTGGATAGAAAGCTGGCTAGATCGTCGGGCTCAATGGGTAGAGAGTCTAGTTGGCAGCCGGTATCAAGCGGAGTGCCCCAAAGGTCGGTCCGGGGGGTGGTTTTGTTCAATATATTCATTAATGATCTGGAGGATGGCATGGACTGCACCCTCAGCAAGTTTGCAGATGACACTAAAGTGAGAGGAGAAGTAGATATGCTGGAGGGTAGGGATAGGATACAGAAGGACCTAGACAAATTAGAGGATTAATTAGAGGAAATCTAATGAGGTTCAGCAAGGACAAGTGCAGAGTCCTGCACTTAGGACGGAAGAATCCCATTCACTGCTACAGACTAGGGACCGAATGGCTAGGCAGCAGTTCTGCAGAAAAGGACCTAGGGGTTACAGTGGACGAGAAGCTGGATATGAGTCAACCGTGTGCCCTTGTTGCCAAGAAGGCTAATGGCATTTTGGGCTGTATAAGTAGTGGCATTGCCAGCAGATCGACGGACGTGATCATTCCCCTATGTTCGGCATTGTTGAGGTNATCAGCCTCACCTCAATCCCTGGAAAAATCATGGAGCAGGTCCTCAAGGAATCAATTCTGATGCACTTAAAGGAGAGAAAAGTGATCAGGAAGAGTCAGCATGGATTCACCAAGGGCAAGTCATGCCTGACTAACCTAATTGCCTTCTATAATGAGATAACTGAGTCTGTGGATGAGGGGAAAGCTGTGGATGTGTTATTTCTTGACTTTAGCAAAGCGTTTGATACAGTCTCCCACAATATGCTTGCCGGCAAGTTAAAGAAATATGGGCTGGATGAATGGACTAAGAGGTGGATAGAAAGCTGGCTAGATCATCGGGCTCAACGGGTAGAGAGTCTAGTTGGCAGCCGGTATCAAGCGGAGTGCCCCAAGGGTCGGTCCTGGGGCCAGTTTTGTTCAATATATTCATTAATGATCTGGAGGATGGCATGGACTGCACCCTCAGCAAGTTTGAAGATGACACTAAAGTGAGAGGAGAAGTAGATATGCTGGAGGGTAGGTATAGAATACAGAGGGACCTAGACAAATTAGAGGATTGGGTCAAAAGAAATCTGATGAGGTTCAGCAAGGATAAGTGCAGAGTCCTGCACTTAGGACAGAAGAATCTCATGCACTGCTACAGACTAGGGACCGAATGGCTAGGCAGCAGTTCTGCAGAAAAGGACCTAGGGGTTACAGTGGATGAGAAGCTGGATATGAGTCAACCATGTGCCCTTGTTGCCAAGAAGGCTAACAGCATTTTGGGCTGTATAAGTAGTGGCATTGCCAGCAGATCAACGGACGTGATCATTCCCCTATGTTCGGCATTGTTGAGGTCTCATCTGGAGTACTGTGTCCAGTTTTGGGCCCCACACTACAAGTAGGATGTGGNTTCTCAGTGGTAGCAGATGACAGAACAAGGAGTAATGGTCTCCAGTTGCAGTGTGGGCGGTTTAGGTTGGATATTAGGAAAAACTTTTTCACTCGGAGGGTGGTGAAGCACTGGAATGGGTTACCTAGGCAGGTGGTGGAATCTCCTTCCTTAGAGGTTTTTAAGGTCAGGCTTGACAAAGCCCTGGCTGGGATGATTTAGTTGGGATTAGGTCCTGCTTTGAGCAGGGGGTTGGACTAGATGACCTTCTGAGGTACCTTCCAACCCTGATAGTCTATGGTTCTAAAGAGCTCACTAGTGTTGGAGAAGCAGGGAGAGCTCAGCAGGGGAAGGGAGACAACAGGCAATTTATAGGCAAGCCAAGGAGACGGAGGGTAAATGAGCGTGCATGGGTCTTTGGGAGGAGAACGGTCTTGTGGATGGGCTCAGAGTCAAGCCATGCAAGTAAGCTTGGAAGGATTTGATTTTTATTGATCAGTGTCGATAAACATTGATTTCACACTAACTGATGAACAAATATTTCCATTGAAGATGATCAAAATTTACAGATAGGCAAATCAAAAACGCTGCTTGAGAACTTATTAGTTTGAATTAAGGCTGTTTACTCTGTGTACTTTGACAGATGACTTTGACAATGTGTTGTAGTGGTTATCAAGCTTTAACTTTTTGAATCTCAACATCTAATTGTCTGACTCCCTGCCCCCCATAGTGACCTGTGACTGTGAAAATTTAACTTGATTTAAAAAAAATTGAAAAATGCTTAAAAATATACATCAGTATTATCCATTGGAATTATACAAAAATCAAATTCTTCCCAGCCTCTGCAAAAGCGCTATGTGGAAGAAGGTGGTAGGAATCCAATCTGTAGGAATAAAGAAAGGAAGGAAAGGTATTGTTCGGGTTGGCCCCAAGAAAGGTGGACTAAGAGTGATGGCATGAAAGTTAGCCAAGGGCAATTTAGACTGAACATTAGTTTCCTATCAGTGGGAAGTGACGCACTAGGGAATCGTCTCCCAAGGTGAGTAATGGAAACCTCATTACGTGAGGCTCAGGTATTTAAGCATTGCTCCGCACTCCATCACAAGACCGAAGGGCCAGATTTCTGATGTATTTTGTTGCCTAGCTTGCATTAAAATCAATGAGCGTGAGGTGCTTCAATACCGTTGAAAATCTTGGTCCTACATCCTGCTGGAGCCTACGTCTCATTTTCCAAAATGGTTTAAGTTCCAAAGTGCCTGAGTCCTTTAAAGCTGGACAAAGAACAGGCCGTGGAGGGCATTAGCCAGGGACGCACTTGCCGACTGCATAGACCTATTACATCTTGACTTTGTATGACTCGGGGATGGTGCATGTCCACACCTCAGGCTGTGCTAAAAGGTGCTCTGGAGCTAATACGCCTGGTCCAAATTAGGCTCTCAAATGAGCAGATATTGTTAAACCAAAGTGGAGGCGGAGATGCACCCATCCGTGTAAAATACCCCCTATGCCCCTGGACTTTCTATATCGCTATATAAATAAGACATCATCACTGCTCCTCAAAAAAAAGGGGGGAGGGGGTCACAAAACCCAAGCTCAAAAAACAAAACAAGCAGTGGAAATGCAGCCAGTTCAGAGTTACTGTTACACTTAAACCCAGGATTATGCAAGTAGGGAAATGCGCCTCTACAAACTTAACTCTTTTCTGCCTTGAGCATAATTAAAAGAATCATATTCTCTGTCTCCTTTGCACTGCTCTATTGCGAGCCTCCTTAAATCCCCAGCTGGCGATTCCCTCTTGCTAGGGGAATGGCGTAAGGGCAGTTCTAGAGAGGGGATGGGGTGGGACCAGAGAACCTTTTGTTCTTGCAAACCCGGCTGGGAGAACAGTCCCTGGGAGTAACTGACACGTGGTTGGTTACAGGATTGGGATTTTTCCTCTGCCCCTGTGGTGGACACGAGAGAACCTAACCCATGGGTATGAAAGAATTTAATCTCATCAGTGACCTCAGACACCAGAATGCCTTGGTCATATTCATACAATGGTTTTGCAAACTCCAGCCATCCCTATGGTCATATGCAGATCACAGGAAGAGCTGTGACATGACAGTCTTTGGTAGGGGAAAATGGGGTCCATGAAAATAGCAAGTGAGTCCCCATTGGCAGGTCATGTGCCAGAACAGAGTCCTCTTGCTCTGTGCCCACAATGGGTCCTAGACAACAATTTTGGAAGGCATGTGCTTCCGGTCTTAGGTCTCATCCTCTTTGATTGTTTGCCTTTGCCTTATGTGGGAGTCTGACATCTCTAACATCTGGTTCTGAGCACTGTTGGAGACAGGATATGGGGCTGGATTGACCACGGGTTTGGCCTAGTAGGTCAGTTCCTGTGAGTCAATCGCAGGATTGATGCCGTTGACTAGAACCCTTTCAACTGTCTTTTTAACTCCGATCTTCAGAAGATGCTATTCTAGGTTGTTTTCTTTGGCAGGCAAATTAATTTTTTTTTTATTGGTCTTGAACAGAGAACTGGATTTAAATTTTTACAGGTATGAGATTTTGTCCCTACCTCGGAAGCAGCACCCAAGTGCTTAGAATTGCATTTATTTCACCAGTCTAAATAACATTAGGAAACAGGAAGAAAATGAACAGAAGAAGAGACCACAATTCTGATTTCTATGCTGGCAACTGGAATTGGTTATCAAAAGGGATCTATTCCAACTGTGACATTCTGAATGCCAACAAGGGAACCATGTGCATGACTTGCTAAACAGGCTCATTTTGTGATGTGATGCTGTAATTGTCTGTTACATCAAACAAATCTGCAGGTTCTTTCATTCATTGTTCCAGTATCATCTGGGTTTTCTTGGCATGAAACACAAGAAAAAAAAAATCACATTTGGTTTCCATATTCGTTCCACGGTTTGGAATTAAATCTGCAGGTGTCACAGATTCACACGATAGGAGCTACACCCCCAGCTTTGGAACTGTCTCTAGGAGAAACCTCTTCAGTGTGCCAGATCCCCAAGGAGGGTCTCACTTCATCCATGGTAAGCCAGGTGGCTTCACTGCTTCCTTAGACTGGTCCTCTGGGCCCGCAGCGCTCCTGCTTCACACCATCAGCTCTGTTCAGCGAGTCCAGCTGAGATAGACCCCTGCTGGAGACTTGTGTACTCGTCAGGGATTAATGCACCTTGCCAAGCATTCGCAGTGACACTCACACAGCATTGTCAAAGCAGTAGGGTGTATTAGTCAACTGGAACACAGGATAGGAAGTCCTTAGGTTAGCATAGCCTGTGGGCTCCTAGGGGTCCACGAGGATACTTTGGGTGTCGATGGGCCCAGCTGATCAACCTCTCCCCCTCCATCCTTCAACTCCTCCCCTTCCCTCCAAAGCCTACTGCATGCCAGGGAACAGCTGTTCCGTGGCGTGCAGGAGGCGCTGAGAGGGAGGGGGGGAAAACGGGTTCTGTACCTAGCAATTCTTAGGAATGTGTGTTTCTGCAATATCAGCTCTGTTCTTGCCAGATTCTGTGAGCTTGCAAACAGGCAGAGCCTGACTTCTGCTCACTTTGCTTTATACCAGCAAAGCAGGGCCAAAGTTCAGGCCTCAGGCCTCATACTGGGCTTCTGATACAANCAGCATTGTCAAAGCAGTAGGGTGTATTAGTCAACTGGAACACAGGATAGGAAGTCCTTAGGTTAGCATAGCCTGTGGGCTCCTAGGGGTCCACGAGGATACTTTGGGTGTCGATGGGCCCAGCTGATCAACCTCTCCCCCTCCATCCTTCAACTCCTCCCCTTCCCTCCAAAGCCTACTGCATGCCAGGGAACAGCTGTTCCGTGGCGTGCAGGAGGCGCTGAGAGGGAGGGGGGGAAAACGGGTTCTGTACCTAGCAATTCTTAGGAATGTGTGTTTCTGCAATATCAGCTCTGTTCTTGCCAGATTCTGTGAGCTTGCAAACAGGCAGAGCCTGACTTCTGCTCACTTTGCTTTATACCAGCAAAGCAGGGCCAAAGTTCAGGCCTCAGGCCTCATACCGGGCTTATGTCAGAGGCTCTCTTTCTACTACAGAGCCTATTGTGACGTCTTCGTCACAATGGAAAATGTAAAAGCTTTAACCCTCAGCATTGGGCATCTTTTTGCAGCACATTTTGCTGGGCTACACCTTCCTCTGAGCCCCATGAAATCCTGCCGGGGAAAACATACCAGGTAACAGACAATGGTTCCAGTACCGATGGCGATCCCCTCCCTTACGAGTGTGAACAACGAGGCATGGAGTGGAAGTAGCAGCAATGAATGCGGCCTTGATGCCACTGCTCTCCAGCCACATTCATGTGGAGGGAACAGACCCCCTCAAGCAACTCGGTTCATTGCTATTTTATGGTGGGTTTTTTGTTCTCTCTTCAACAGGCCCTTCGGGTGGTTTTGGAGCAGGGCTAGTGCACAGCTGGAATATAAACTCCCACAAAGCTATCGGAGTGAGAGTCTGAATTTCTGACATGGGAATTCCTCGCAGCAGCAGCAAAGGCTGCGTCTATACACTGTCAGGGGCCCCTCGGATATGTACTTTCTATTTGGTTTGTTCCAATCCCGGCATTGTACTGTAAGCCAGGCTCTCGCTGCAGAGTGATGTTGACTCAGGGGAAGTTACCAGGCTGTTTATACCTATGGGATTCAGGTTGGATGTGGAGAGGGGTGCTGGAGTGTGTACCCAGCTCAGGCTTTGAGAGGCCCAGGCTACCTGGAGGGTGAGCCAGGCTAAATTAAAGATGAGGCCCAGCTGGGAGAGGAGCTGGGTGGCTAGTATAAACTGAGGAAGCTTGGAGTGGAAGGGAGGTGGAGAAACTCTGCAGTTACCCTCCGGGTGCTTGAGAGCAGAGGCACAGGCAAGCTTAGGAAGGAAGCCTGGGAGGAGAGTTGGTCCTGGGATCCCTGACGGAGGGGAGTTTGGCAAAAGGCCAGGAGTGACGGAAGCAGTCCCAAGGGTGGAGTAGGCTCTGGTGGTGAGTCCTGATGAAAGGGTGGGGTCCAGGGAGGTGTTTAACTGAGGAACCTTGTAAGGAAAACGTAAGAGGTATGACAGGTCACACCTAGGGAGGCTGGAAGCTGAGTTAAGTTGTATCTGTGGTTTGAGATTTATTGGGGCAGTCTAGGGGGGAGAGCCCTGAGAAGCTGTGGGTAAAAGGCTATGGTGGGAGGTAGCCCAGGGAGGTAGCCGTGGCAGGTTTGAACAGACCCTGTGCTGGAACCCAGTGTCAAGGGAGAGCCTGGGTTCCCCTGCCAGCCCCTCGGGAAGCTGATGTGAAGCCCTTTGATATACGGGGTTAAGGACATTAGAAAGCCCTGAGCCCAGCAGGTGCAAGGACGCTGGTGCTCACAGCTGGGGCTGAAGACCTGATGTAAGGACCTTGGACTTTGTTACCCCGGAAGGGGTGGGACTAAAATGTGACCTGGACAAAGGGCCGAGTTGAGAAATGTGGCAGACTGCTGCGGGACTGGAGTGGCCATCGGTAAGGGACGCTAGGTGAGGACAGCCCGCTACGCCATAGCCAGCCATGAGGGGGTGCACCAGTGGTGAATTCACACCTGGACGGGGTCCGGGTCAGCACTACAGTGTTTTGCTGGCATTGCTTTGTCAGGAGTATGAAAAAAAATCAAAACCCAGAGCCAGCAAACCCCCTGGTGTAGGTGCCAGCAGGAGCCATGTCATTTGAGGAGGTGGTGAAGATGTGTTGGCAGAAAAACCTCTCTCTGTTGGCTTATGCTAGGTCTCCACTGGGCGCTCTGCTACCCTAGCTATACTGGCTAAGGCTCTGTAGTCCAGGTGAGCCCAGAGCCCCTGTAAGAGCCAGGATGTGATTTAGCCTGACACACCCACACAGGGGAGGAAAAACCTTCTTTTTCATGCCTGTTCTTTGGAGGCCAGAAGATGACTGAACAACTGTGGGCTGCTGGCCACAGTTAGGTGTAGGGTGTTCAGGAATTAATATTGTTCTGCGTCCCAGAATGTGTGTTATCTACTAGATTGTGCATTAGCCATCAGAGTTTCAGACAATTTCAACACATTTATCCACAGGTAGGTATGGTCATGAGGACAGTGACTGAGAGCCACTAAGGCTGAATGGGTCTGACTGGGAACAATGGAGCAACCATCCTCGGGGCATTTGCCTTGATGCTTGGCTGTCCGACTGGGAAAACCAGTCTGAGGTAGAAATAAGAGTTCCCACCAAAGCCCTGTAACAAAGACCATTGGGTAATATGGTAACTGGGACCAGATGGCAGCTTCCCCTAAGAGTCTGTGGGAGACAAAGTGAGACCAGGCCGGGTCCCAAGAGCTCTTAGGCATGCAAGAAGAATGTAACACTGTTGTTGCTGTGCTGGTCCCAGGATATGAGACCCACAAGGTGGGGGAGGTAATATCTTTTACTGGGTCAACTTCTGTTGGTGGGAGAGACAAGCTTTCGAGCTCTTCAGGTCTGTGTAGTTCAAAAGTTTGTCCCTTCCACCCACAGAAGTTGCTTCAATAAAAGATGTCACCTCGCCTACCTCGTCTCTGAAGAATGTAAATCCATTCTACTTGTGACATTACCCCAGGTGCAGTCTGGACTGTTGAACAGCTGTGTCCTCTCAGTTCTCCAACCTGGGGTGCCTTTTACACTGCTTTGCTGTAAGAACATCCACTCCTGGCCTGTTCAGACACAACCTCTAGCATGCAAAATCACTCCCAGCTGCACAGTATTGAGTGCTACTAGTTAGCCATTCATGAATTACACTCCAGAGCAACCCCAGCAAGCTCTCTGTCCCAGACTTTCCCCCAGAAATGTGCACCTTGTCTTGCTCAGTACCCTCCTGAACAGTACAAGCTCATAGAAAGGCCATCATTTCATCAAAGGAAAATGATATGCACAAGCCTCGTTACCCCAAATGGAGTTTCTCCGCACACTTTCATCCAAACACACTGCTTAAGATAAACTTCTCTTATTGTTCTATTAACTACAGAAAGATAGATTTTAAGTGATTACAAATAATGATGCATAAAAGTCAGGACTGGCTAGAAAAGAAGAGTAAAATGCAAGCGAATACCTAACTTAATAAGCTAAGTGAACTTAAAAGCAAAAAAGGTTTAGTCTCTCCCTATGTTCACAGCAGTCAGTACTGGCTGAATGGATTTCCAGCCAGGAAAACCCTTCCCCCAGTTCAATGATGCTTTCTTTGTCTTTCAAGTGTTCTAGCTGCTGTGAGTAGAGATGGAGGGAGAGAGGTGATTTGGAGGCCACTACCTCTCATTTTTATACTGCCCCTCTCCTCTTTCAGGATTACCTGAAGCTGGGGTATAGGCAACAAGTAGTCTCTTGTAGATGTGAGGTCTGACCTGTCCTGTGATGGAATGTAAATGTCTTAGTCACACCTTCCCCCTGCCAGAGAATGGCTGCTTAAGCAGTTGACAGTCTTCTAAAACCTGGCTGGGGGCTGGTCTGTCCTTTGTTTCTGAGAAACTGTTTGGGTCTGCTTTTCTTAAACTTGGAGTGTCTTACAGCAGTGATACACAGTAGAATCTTATAACTTCACATACAGTAGTGATTCATATATCTTGCCAGGACAATACTGTTCAGCAGATTATGATGTTTCAAATGATACCCCAGAAGGCATACTTTGTATAAAATTTATCATAGTCTTGTAAAATTGGTGAATATAATAGTATAGACCATCACATTATGCCTGTAACTTAAGAGAAAACCCAATGTAATTTAGCTTGTAGTGAAGTGTGAGATCAGATGAGGCTAAACAGGTGTGTTGGTTCTGTTTTGGGTTTTTTTTCAAAATATTTTTTTTAGTGCTTTGCTAAATAAAAAATACTTTATTTTAAAGAAGTGGCTGCTCACTATCTCACTGACCAGGCTCCTGAAGGAAAGAAAGGCAGGTGCCAGAACCTAGTTGGACCTATGGGTGATAGGTAGTAGGTATACATAGGGCACTGTAACCAGATCCCTGGGTAAGAAAGAAGAATCACCAGTTTCCACTCTGAGGCAGGCCCAGGACTGGGGCGAATGCTCTGAGAGAGACCAGAAAGAAGGCTAAGGTGCAGCCAGGCTAAACTGTGACATCATGTTTAGGTGGAAAAAGCAGCCTGAAGTTAGGGTTACCAACCCTCCAGGATTGTCCAGGAGTCTCCAGGAATTAAAGATTGATCTTTAATTAAAGATTGTCATGTGATGAAAGGTCCAGGAATTCATCCAACCAAAAATGAACGAGACCCTTCAAACCAGATTTTCAAGCTTTGAGCACCCGCACCAGGGGCTAAGTTTTCAAAAGACTTGACGCGATGGGCGCCTAAATCCAGATCCGATTTGCCAAAATGCTCAGCAGGCATCATGCGAAGCTCTTCTGCAAAAACTAGCCTCTTTGGGTGGGATTTTCAAAAGAGCTCATCACATTGGGTCAAAAGGGCTGAGCAGTTTTGAAAATTAGACTCTTATGTGGGTGCCCAGATGGAAGCTGAGCTCTTCTGAAAATCTGGCCCTTTGTGCTTTTGATTGTTACGCCCTTCCTGCTACCAATTATCTTCCCAAACCAGAGCGCTTAATAGGTTTGTGATTTCTTCCCCCACCCCCCAAAAATAACCCTATTATGCAATAAAAGAGGGAGGGCTCTTAATTCTACAAATGGAAGAAATAATAGAGAGCTACTCACTAAGCTGCTGATGGTCTCATTTTATTGTTTTACCAATTAACTAAGCCGGCGAGCCTTTCAAGTATGAGCTGTGATAAACTCTGTTTGACACAGTGCTGTCAGGCACCATCATTTCCAATGAAAAGTGACAGTCCTAAGATTAAACTATTATTTCCTTAAAAAGACAGGAAGCCACATTTACTTATAATTAGTATGCAGACTTTGACGGGCCAGACATTTGTAGCACAATTTCAAATTACCACAAAAAATAGACTTATTAACTGCAGATTAATATTTATGAATTGGCCGAGTGGCTAAATTTGACTTCCTTTAGTGAAGGATATTTCCATACAGGAATAGTTGAAGTCTTTCACGGAAGATTATTTAAAACAAAACTTCTGGCTCCTTGTACCTACTTTGTTTGACGCATGTATATGTTCTGTTTTTCCAGAGAGAGACAAGGTAGATGAGGTAATATCTTTTATTATTCTGTTGGTGAGAGAGACAAGCGTTCAAGCTACACAGAGCTCTTCTTCAGGTCTGTGAAAGGTGCCAATAGAAGATATTACTTCACCCACCTTATCTCTGTAATATCCTAGGATCAACACAACTACACCAGCACTATAAACAACGTGGTTGTCCAGAGGCAGGGTACAACTGTGTACTTTAATTGGAATAATTTAGGGGTACGATTTCAAAAGCATCCAGTTCCCTTCCCACTAAGAGCCATGGCTTAGGACAGTGAGCTTATTTCAGAATCCAGGTGGGAGCTGAGAGCTTGGGAAAATCTGGTCCCAGTGCTAGGTGTCACATGATTTTGAAAATCTGTGTGCGAGAACGGGGTGGATAGCAGGGAGGAGGGATGGTCCCGGGGTTAAAATACTAAACTGGGAGAGCTAGGTTCAAGTCCCTGGATTCCTGTGTGACCTCAGATGACTAGAGCTACAGAGGAACTAAGGTGCTTAAATTCAACTTTTAGATTCTGCTGAGATCCTCAAACCTCCTCTCCTGCCCCCCCCCCCCACTTCTCTGAATTCCTAAATGCCCAAATTCCCTTGGCGCTTATGTTTCTGCTGGCAGACATGTGCAAAACCACCTACGTGCCGAGCCGCGTGGTGCCTGCATTCACACCTAAGCTCCTGTGGGATTCACAAAGTAGGTGTTGCCCCGCCTATCTCCCATCATGCCTATTAGAGTGTCCGCCACAGAAGGTAGAGAGTGGTGAGCAGTGTGTGTGTGTGTCCCCCAACCGCAGTGATTACAGCACTCCTGCAATGTGGGAGAGAGAGACTTCTTGGAGCAGGGATTTGATCCTGACTCTCTCTCTCATCCCAGGTGAGTGCTCCAACCAGGGGGTTAGAAAGTCATTCTCTCTCCAGCCCAATGAATGTTTTTATTTATTCCACAGGCACGAGTGAGAGAGAATAGCCTGTAGTTTGGCTCCTAACTACTTTTGGGGGCGGTGGGCAGTAGGCCCAAATTTCTCAGCATCTCCTGCTCAGCTAGCTTAGATGGTTTCCTGCTCAGCTAGCTGGCTTCTGAGTGTCCCAATAATTCTTAGGTGCCAACTCTTCCCATGCACTGCACGGGACGCAGAGGCACCTAACTCAGGCTGGGAATGAGGGCACCTAAGAATCGGGTGTTGCAATGCCTAATCCCCCCTTAGGGACTTCGCCAGGTCAGGGGCAGAGCTGGAACTTGCTCCCAGGTCACCTGAGTGCTCTAGCCACGCTGTTCCAAAGAAAATGTGTTACAAAGACTTGCACAGTGGGATGACTGTAATACATTCAAGGTTTTCCTCCTTCCGTCACTGTGAGGAGCCTCCGTTTGAGAATAAATGGAAAACGCATCTTCTCTAGCCCGATCACAACATGGGGATATTACACCGGGTGCTGTGCCGGTAAAGCCCTCAGTTAACCATCCTAATTCCTAAAACAGCGCCAAGGACAGGGGTGCAGTCACCCATTTTAAATGAGCGATTGAATCCAGGAACGAAGAATGTTTGCAGAAGCAAGCTTCAAAGGAGCCCAGGTGGCAATAATTAATTCTTAATTTCATCCCTTCAGCAGTCTGACCTGGCTGAAGAGAAATCCTCTAAAAGAGAGAAAAACCATTAGATATTCTTTTAAAGTGCCTCTTATGAGATAAACTATAACTGGAGAAAGGCAGAATAACTGTGTTTATTCTGATAGCCTTTAGATTCATCACTCTGGGTCGTGTATTTCATTTAGCCGCTTTTGGCGTCAGTGCTAAAGAGGGAAGGGCAGGCAGGTTTATGCAGAATTCCCTGAGGGAACACATGGAGTTAGCAGTTGAAGGCAAAGAAAACTACGTGACTATCACAGAAAGATCTCCGGTCAGATGCCAGGCTGGTGTGAATCCACATACACCCTTTGACTTCAATCACACTAGGAAGGTCTGAGGACCTGGCTCTTGATTTATTTGTTGACTTTCAATGGGAAGTAGGTTCATAAATCACGAAGGTACTTTTGAAAAATGTCCCCATTGACCTTAGTGTCAATAATGTTCATGCCCCAGCACTCAACTCACGCTGACTTTGGACCTGCTATGTTTGGCTTTGGGAATATCCACGTGGCATTTTCTAGTTTCAGCCTCTCGATCACGGAAGGTATATATAAATTTGGCAGTAGAGAGGAAAGACGATCCAGGGATGCTACATTAGGGGCATTGACTCATAGAAGAACTTGCCAACCATGTAATCCTGAAAATGAAATGCAAAAGTGTAATTTGTATTGCTTAAACTGCAAGCTCTTTGAGGCAAGGTCCATCTTTTTGGGGGGGGGGAGGTGTCTATAGAATACCTAGCACAATGGGACCCCAATCTGTGACTGGAGCCTCTCAGTGCTATTACAGGACAACTAATAAGAATAATCAAAGGCATTTAAATGCAGTGGGCAAGTGACCAGTGTAAATATGATTCCACTTAGTCCGTTGTGTAAAACAGGTGTCCTGGGGCCAGATTTTTAAAGGCATTTAGGCGCAAAAAGATGCTGATGGTGGCCTAGTGGGATTTTCCAAAGGGCCTAGACACCTATCTGCATCTTTAGCTGCCTAAAGAGCTTTAAAAATCTGGCCTGTGGCGTCTTGAAATCAGGGGCCAGATTCTTTCGTGTACCAACATTTGCTCAGTGAAGGTTGAGGGTGAGCATCAGGGTGCTGTAATCGATTCTGCAACTCCAGCCCTAGCCCAAGTGTAGGTTAGACGCCCTCTCTGAGGGACCATAAACCTATCAGTTAAAAATTGCCTGAGTGTTGACTTCAATAGGACATTCAAGTGCTAACTGTGAAGCAGGTGTGCCAGCATTTGTAGGATTGAGGCCGTACTATACCAGATTCTCCAGAGGTGTGTCTGAGGTTGTACAGAAGATGGTCTGATGCTTATTTTTTGAGAAATAGCAGATGAACATGTAATTTAGGAGACTGTATCATGCACTCCATGGGGCAGAGTTAAATTAGTGTTTTCAGGGATGAATTAAGGATATCCACTAACATAGGCACATCCTACACTGTGGCTCCACACCAGATTTCAGAGCTCAAATGAATGGGGCAGTTCGCAGCCCACGGAGCTATCATTTCAGGCTGCCTGCAGACTCAGGCAGGTCCCTGTTAAACTTATTTTACATTTTCAATCTTGTGTTTGTATCCAGGCGGGTGTGACGAAGCACGACTCAACCCTGTGGTGCCTCCTGCTGGCCATCCTGGGAATTAGCTCAGGTTCGCCGGTGCGCCTTCATCTAGTGGCATCTCGCCATCGTCTCTTCTATCATCAGGACCCGTGACACTCTCAGGACCACGGTGTCCTCTTCTGGACACAGCCCTCTGGCTGTGCCCTACTCGGTTCTCTCACCTTCCCTGCAGTCCAGGGTCTAGCCTCCTGCGTCAGTGGCAACAGGGGCAAAAGGGGGGGGGGCAGCAGACATGCGCTGCATCACCTCCAACCCCAGCCGTCTGTTTCCCTGGGCCACTTCCCCGCAGCCCTAGCACCTTTCTCGGCCCTTGTATCAAGGCCTCCATCTGGCAGCTGTTGGCCAGGAGCTCACTCATGCTCCCCTGACCCGCCGAGCACTGCTCTATGGTGCCGTCTTCTCCCTCCTTCAGGGCAGCCAGTCCTCCCTCCTCGAACTCCAGGGAGTGACTGAAGCTGCTCTGGTCAGCAGCCCATCTTAAATGGCCCAGCCTGGCCCTGATTGGCTGTCTCTCTAAACCTTCTCCTGATTGGCTGTCTCTAAGAGCCCTTTCCTAATTGGCTATCTCCTGCGCAGCCTCCCTGGGGCTGCTTTAAACCCCTCTTCTGCCAGTGTGGGGCAGACACCCCACCACAGTGGGTTACAGACTTTTTTTTTTAAATGAAAGCTGAGATTCTAATCTCAAAGCTTGACTCCAGGAGCTGGGCCATAAGCATGGGGCTATCTTGTTTTATGATTTAATTCATCCTTCAGTGTTTCTATCCATGTCAAAGAGTTTAACTGCACAGGAGTATGAAGCTTGGCAATAGCACATATAATCCGTAATCTGGATCTATTTGATTAGAATCCATTGCCACTCCCTTTCCCATACACTTTAGAGGCTGTAAAGGAGAGAGTTTCTTTGCTGCAAACCTTAGAAACTAAAAGTGCATCTTACTATGACAGTTCTACGCAAAAAATAGTTATACCTAGGCTTGGTAGAATTCAGTTTGTATTTTTTTTTAAAATTTGATAAATGGTTTTAAAGCATTTTTTCTATTTGTTTCGATTTAAATTTTCAAAGTGCTGGGAAATTGTTAGACAATGATTTAATGACAGACACGGAGATTCAAAAAGTTAAAGCTTTATAAGCATTAAAACACAAATTGTCAAAATAGACAAAGTAAGTACCCTTAAACTCAGTTCTCAAGCAGCACTTTACTTGCTTTGCCTATCTGTAAATTTCAATTATGGATGGAAATATTTTTGTCAGTGGTGTGGGAATGATGAAATCAACGCCTACAGGCGTTTTCTGATAAAAATCTAGTCCGTCCAACCCTAGATGTATCTGCCCTATATACAGTTAGTATGAGTGCCATATAATGGTATATAAAGGATCGAGAACATTGTCCATACATCTGCAGGTTCGATAAAGTTGTTGTTCATTGCAAACTCCTCCCTGACTGCAGATCTTAGCACCTTACAAAGTGCACACTCACAATTGACACAATTTATGCTCAAAATTTGGAATTCAATAAAAATCAGGTGGAAACTTTCCACATACCCTTTTTTGTGCAGACATTTGCAGATATTTTTTGACCAGTTCTATAGTTGGTCAATTATTTTTTTTTTTTCAAAACACTGATGAATTTTTGGTTGTTGAAATTTTGGATTTTGAAGGGATGAAAAAGTCAGCATTTATTATCAAAACTTCATGCCATTTTTCAACCAGCTCTAGTGCACAGGAATCTTTTTCTTTCATCCTTTAGCACCTAGATTGGGTCAGGAATAGAGAGGAAGGATCCTGAAGAGCTCTTGTTTAAGACATTGATGCACATTACAAGTTTCAGTTTCTTCTCTCTGTCTACTTTGTTTTTCAGTACACAGAGATGGTAGTTATGCCCAGCATGCCAATCTTTAGCTGTCTGCTTTAAAAGATTAATGAAAAAAAATCCATGCAAAATCTTTCTACTCATGCACACGCTTTGATTTTTTTTGAAAGCTCATAATTCTGTCATGTTACCAATTTGCATTAGAATACTCAATGGAATTTCTCCTCACTTAGGACTATTTTGATACCAAATTCCATCTCTTTACGCTGGTTTGTTTTTGCCCTATACAAAAAGATTAGAAGATTGTGGGGTTGTTTTTGTTTGCTTGTTTTAATAATAGGGAGAATGTATCTGTTTCACTCTCCTTTTGCCCAAAGCTGTCTGAACAGGCTTTGGTGAAACTTTCAAAGAAAAGTCACCTTTTGGAGAGGTGTTGGGGACACAAGCCTGGAAAATTTCAGCAAGTTTAGGACATCTGCGTAGGTTCAAATCCTGCATAGACTTATACGTGTGCTTAACTCTACAGACTGTGCATAGTCCCATTGAATGCAAGGGTGACATTTCTCAAAGGTTAATGTGCATATGCAAAAGATTTTGCATGAATTTTTCACTAATCTTGAAAACAATGAGTCAACTCACAATTCACCAAGTTAAGCATGTGCATAANGAGGTAGTGGAATCTCCTTCCTTAGAGGTTTTTAAGGTCAGGCTTGACAAAGCCCTGGCTGGGCTGATTTAGTTGGGTTTGGTCCTGCTTTGAGCAGGGGGTTGGACTAGATGACCTCCTGAGGTCCCTTCCAACTCTGAGATTCTATGATTCTATGATTCTATGAATTTTTCACTAATCTTGAAAACAATGAGTCAACTCACAATTCACCAAGTTAAGCACGTGCATACATCTTTGCAGGATTAAGGTGTTTAGATGATAAAATCTTTTGGGCAAGAACTGACGTGTGTGTACGGTGCCTACCACAAATGGACCCTAATCCCTGATCAGCACTTGTAGGTGCTACCACAATACAAATAATAGTAAGGAGAATATGTGACTGACAGCAGATGAGACAGAGTAATATCGCATGGCCAACCTTAACTAAAGGGGAGTTTCTGCTCCTGATATAATAACCCCCCAGAAAGGTAGCTTCTTAGTGTTATAGTTGGAGAAGTAGTCCAAATCTCTGCACTCAGTAGTGGCTAGGAAGCAAATGAATGCTCCTTTCATTATGGGTCCCTGAGTTGTCTGGCTCCATCTTTAATTAATTAAACGTGGAAGCCATTTTGTCCATGATTGGGCCAGCATCAAAACACCCCTGGGCTGAGTCACTGCAAACAGCAGTTCAATCCTTCCTCTCTCTCTCTCTCTCTCTCTCTCTCTCTCTTCCCCCACCCTTCTCTCGGGTAACTCAGGTCACTAATTAGCTGCAACATTTCTGACGACAGAACGGAACTCACACAGCTCTCTTTACAAGTGGCTGTTTTCTCAGGGCTAGTTTATTTAGTGGGCTTTCCAAAAAAGTGGTGCTTTCGGCTGACTCCACACTGCCATGTTGTCCGTCATCTTGCACTGGCTATGCTTTGTAACTCCATGTGATGTTTTAAAAGCGGGCATTAAAAGAGCACATTGCTGATAAAAGTGTTAGGCATAGTGTTTGATAGCGGAAATATTTTGCTGCTAATTAGGGAAGTTCGTTACTATCCTGGTAATTAGTAAAGATCCTCAGCTGGAATAAACTGGCATAGTGCCATTGAAGTCAATAGATCTATGCGGATTTAGAGCAACCGAGGCTCTGGCCTGTTGATTTAAATGGAACTATGGCGAGTCTGGTTGGGCAAGAAGCAGTGTGCATAGGTCTGGTACTTAATCTGGATGATACTAAATCCTTGGCTATTACCATCAAGCAGCCTCCAGGGCCAGGTTACAACCAGCTCACTGTTAACCTGTCCAGATGGGACGTCCAGCAGGTGGCATTTGTCAAATATGGGACGTCCAGCAGGTGGCATTTGGGAAGCATCATAGACAGCACTGGACATCTATATAGCAGCAGCTGTGAGGATGTCATGACCTCACGCTTCCTACAAAGCTGTGGGTGGATAAAACTATAGTGATACCAATTCTATTGTAAGGCAGTGAGCATGGGTGCTGAGGAAGGGTGAAGAACACCAGATTGACATTTTCGATTCTCGTTTTCCTGATCAGCTGATCCATGTTCACTGGCAGGACAAGCTCAGCAATGAGGATATTTGTAGCAGAATCCAGCATCTGCCTCCATCAGCCCTGGTTTGCTTTCAGCATCTTTCTTGTTAGGGACATATTAGGAGGGAAGACCAATGAATTACAAAGGGCATTTACCAAGAAAGGCTGCTATGTGGCCAGTGAACACATGATGACGAAGTGCTTCAGTGGTTCAATAAGATTGTCAGTGTTGGACGTAAGGTGGTCTGGATGGATGCGCAGTTTAAGGACCTAGATAGAGATCGTTCTGGGTGTCACTCAATGTGCAAGGAGGTTATGTCCCACTAAGATTTGCAACAATGATGATGATTTACGCCAGCTTAGGATCTATGTATTGACACTAGTAGGCAATTCCTCCTCTTCCGATGTTTAGAAGATTTCACATTTTACTAGAGTGTTTAGCACTCCAGTAACAGGTGTCATACAGGAGGTCAGACTAGATGGTCACAGTGGTCCCTTCTGGCCTTGGAACCTGACAGGCTTCTTTTGGCTCCCATTGAAGTCAATGGGAAAACTTGACTTTATTGAGAGCCAGAGCTGGCCTAACAAATGTTAAATTGCCTATTAACATAACACGCTGGGCCAGAGTCTGAGCTGGCACATAGTGATGTAGTGCCATTGAAGCCATTCAAAGTGGATGTGACAAAAGGAGAAGCAATTAATAATGGTTATTATTATTATTTGTGTGTGTGTACAACTCTCACTGATCTCAACAGGATCTGGGGCATGCTCAGTGCCTGAAAATCAGGTCGTGTATTCAGGGTGGGATTTTCAAAAGTGCCTAACTAACTTAGGTGCACTGGTCCCATTGGCTATCGAAGGGATTTATGTGGCTAAATGATGTAGGTGCTTTTGAAAATCTCTCCCTTAGATATTTAAATAGGGATTTAAGTGTACAACTTTATGCTGTCAAGTTGCAAAATACTGGCCCATTGGTGACATTTTCAGAAGCGCCAACATGATTTAGTAGCCTAAGTTCTATTTTCAAAGGGGGCTTTAAGCATTTACTAACCCAATTCCCATTGAAGGTGACTGAGACTCAGGTTCCCAAGTTCCTAAATCACTTTTGAAAAATGTCACAAATACTTTATTCATAAATCTATCTTCAGCCAAGGGACTGAGACAAATTTTTGTCGATATCGGAAACATTGTTAGAAAGTGTGTAAAAAGCAACCATGTCATAGTCACTGTGTAAAAACAAGCTTAAACTACTGCAACTTAAATCAGTGGTTCTCAACCAGGAGTACATGTACCCATGGGGCACTCAGAGGTCTTCCAGGGGGTACATCAACTCATCTGCATATTTGCCTAATTTTACAACAGGCTACATAAAAAGCACTAGCAAAGTCAGTACAAACTAAAATTTCATACAGACAATGACCTGTTTGTACTGCTCTATATATGATACACTGAAATGTAAGTACAATATTTCCATTCCAATGGATGTATCGTATAGTTATATGGTAAAACGGAGAAAGTCAGCAATGTGTCAGTACTAGCGTGTTGTGGCACTTTTGTATTTTTACGTCTGATTTTGTAAGCAAGTACTTCTTAAGTGACGTGAAACTTGGGGACGGGGTGAAAGTAACTTAGGGCTGGTCCACACTAGGGGCGGGATCGAACTAAGCTACTTCGACTTCAGCTACGCTATTCGCGTAGCTGAAGTCGAAGTAGCTTAGTTCGAATTTGGCGCGCTTACCTCGCGTCCGCGCGGCGCCGCGATCGAAGTTCGCGGCTCCCACGTCGACTCCGGTAACTCCGCTCGCCCTGCAGGAGTACCGGAGTTCGAAGTAGCGCGTTCGGGGAGCGACTTATCGCGTCCAGACAAGACGCGATAATTCGATCCCCGATACTTCGATGGCTACCCGCCGATTTCGGCGGGTAGTGTAGACGGGGCCTTAAAGGACTTACCGGTACACTGGAGTCCTGAGCGGGGCGTGGCCTCAACCAGAAGAGGCGGGGCCTTTCAAGATTTAAATGCCCTGGGGCTCCGGCCACTGCGGGGAGCCCCGGGCCCTTTAAATCACTGCCGGAGATCCGGCGGCAGGGCTCGGGCGGCGCTTTAAAGGGCCGGGGGCTCCCCGCAGTGGCTGGAGCCCTGGGCCCTTTAAATCACCGCCGGAGAAGCTGGTCCAGTCCGGCACGGCATACCGGCTCTTGCCGGTACATCGTACCGTACCGTACCGGCTTACTTTCACCTCTGCTTGGGGGTAGGAAAGACAAATCAGAGTCCTGAAGGGGGTACAGTAGTCTGGAAAGGTTGAGAGCCACTGACTTAAATATTGATGAACACAGATTTTAAGGATAGACTGAGCGGAAACAATAATCTGTGACTACGGTGACCAATCACATAACACAAATAGCATCTATTCAAACGAATAGTCAGAGCAAACACTTCCTGAGCTGTGGTTAGGCTGAAATATGGTTGCCTAAAACACTCGCTGAATAATGTAGAATAACAAAAAATAATAACAAAATCAGTTTGTAAACAGTGTGGAGTAAAGGTATCGCTGGATCGAGAGAAGAAAGGGCTAAAGGAGAGAAATTGTTCATTACAAACAGCTCACCCATTATTGCTATTAGTGTGATACAGAGATACAGCAGGGCCCTGTTGCACTAGACAGCATACAGAGGTAAGAGAGGGGGAAACAGAAGTGCAGAGACCCTAAGTGACTTGCCCACAGTCACCCAGGATGTTAACAGCAGAACTAGGAATAGAATTCAGGTCTCCTGAGTTACAGTTCAGTGTCTCAGTCACTTCCTCTCAAACCTAGCTTTCTTTACAAAAATAAAACTCAAAAATATGCAGTGTGAAGAGTTTGCCGATTACTCTGTTGGGATGACTAGGACAATACCATTCTGCAGAACCGTGCTCTTCTAAAACTCAAAAGACTGATTAGAACAAAAGTTCCTGTAGTATATTTTTGTGATACCATTTGTTATCCTGCACTGTTTGACACAGTGTAGTATATTGTGCCTATAAATCAGCTGCAGCAAATTATTTAATGATGCATTAACTGTAGAATTCCACATATATTACAGTTCTTTAGCCAATGCTGAATGCTTTTTCAATAGCTTAATCCATCCCAAAAGTAGTGAAGCAGGCATATTCATCCATCATGCTAGTGCACATAGTTTTCTCGTTTGCTCTTTTGATTTTATTAAAGCCCTCGATCTACAGGCACAGCACTAAATAACTATCCCAAGAACCATTTCACCTCACAGCATTCCTACCCCTTTCCTCATCTTTGCCTTACAGGGGTTTCTCTCTTAGAACCATAGAATATCAGGGTTGGAAGGGACCTCAGGAGGTATCTAGTCCAACCCCCTGCTCAAAGCAGGACCAATCCCCAACTAAATCATCCCAGCCAGGCCTTTGTCAAGCCGGGCCTTAAAAACCTCTACGGATGGAGATTCCACCACCTCCCTAGGTAACCCATTCCAGTGCTTCATCACCCTCCTAGTGAAAAAGTTTTTCCTAATATCCAACCTAAACCTCCCCCACTGCAACTTGAGATCATTACTCCTTGTTCTGTTATCTGCTAACAACTGAGAACAGTCTAGATCCATCCTCTTTGGAACCCCCTTTCAGGTAGTTGAAAGCAGCTATCAAATCCCCCCTCATTCTTCTCTTCTGCAGACTAAACAATCCCAGTTCCCTCAGCCTCTCCTCATAAGTCATGTGCTCCAGCCCCCTAATCATTTTTGTTGCCCTCCGCTGGACTCTTTCCAATTTTTCCACATCCTCCTTGTAGTGTGGGGCCCAAAACTGGACACAGTACTCCAGATGAGGCCTCACCAATGTCGAATAGAGGGGAATGATCACATCCCTCGATCTGCTGGCAATGCCCCTACTTATACAGCCCAAAATGCCGTTAGCCTTCTTGGCAACAAGAGCACACTGTTGACTCATATCCAGCTTCTTGTCCACTGTAACCCCTAGGTCCTTTTCTGCAGAACTGTTGCCTAGCCACTTGGTCCCTAGTCTGTAGCAGTGCATGGGATTCTTCCGTCCTAATGGCAGGACTCTGCCTTTTCACTCTTTTCTGATAGATCTAGAGGACACTGCGTATAGTTTATGACATTTAAGCCAATTCAGTGTTTAGTTGTGCAGTTGGTTTGTAACCGACGGCTGGATTCTGCTCTCATGGAGATATGGTCTTCTAGGTAAGATACAGGATTCAGCATCAGACTATCTGGGTTTGATGCCCATCTCTGCTTCTGGTGACCTGGGGCAAGTTGAAGAGCTTCTCTAGGTTCCATATGTAAAATGAGGATAATAATACTTCCTTCATCTTGTCTATTGAGATTGTAAGCTCTGGGGGGAAGGGACTGTCTCTTACTATGCGTATACCCAGCACAGCTGCTAGGTGCTAATGGAATATAAATAACATGATCAGGCCCATAATACGCCATATTGTGATCGATACCTTTTCGACTCTGAGGCCTGCCAGAGAAGTAGTCCCAGCTCTGTGGTGTTGTTGTTGTTGTTTTATCTTGTAGCATCCCGACTTTTTTTTTAATACTGTTCATATCAAGGCTGCAGGTAGCACTAAAAATATCCTAGGGCTGCTCTGTGTAATAGCAATGTTACTCTTAGAGTTCAGAAACTTTACTGAATTTTAAAACAATATCTGAGCAGCACAGGATAAGCTCAAAAATACAACAAATAATATGCTTAGAATAAGGGAGGAGGAAAAAGACACATTGTGGCATAGGATTATGAAAATCCATTATTTTGTTGTCCAAAGCATTTTTCACCAGCCAAGATAGGTTCACTAGGGGTCCAGTGTTGGACGAGCAAATTCCATCCTCTTTAAACTGGATTCCAAATGTCATAAAGGTGATTTAAAATATTTGATTTTTGGCATAGATTTTTTTTTAGCTATCTTATACCAGAGAGACACAGAGAGGATCTCTAGTCATGAAGAGGTTGCTCTGAACCATCTTCCCAGTGGTGCACAAAAGCGAGGGTTAGGAGAAGTCCAACACCACTTCAAAGGATTTCTATCCCGATGTCTAAGATCATGCACCCTCCTTTTTTGGGGAGATTGGGATACGTGAATCTTAGGACCATGAGGTCCAGAAGGGTCTCACAGTTCATCATAACCTCCTTGAAGTGTGACCCCTTCTCCCAGGAATGCCATCTTCTCAGCTTTAGTGCTCATGCTCTAAGCAGGTAACACGGCTGTACTGGAACAGTGTGAGGGCTGTCCAGGAGAAGATGGCTGGTACCAGATTAAAGAACCCAGAGTGTCTCCATGTTGGGGAAACAATCTTCACACCTTGAATGCAGCCTCCTCTCTCCCCAGGAAACTTTATGGGGAGTGTTGTTTCCACTATGCTATGGAAACTGCTTCCTGTAGCACAAGATTGCATTATCTGAGAAGCTGCTCTTTTTTTAAATCTCCCATCTGTCACACTAAGGACAGCTTTGTCCCAGAGTCGTTCACTGACCATGGGGCCAGACGCACTGCAACTCACTGTTCCTCTCGGCTCAGTAAGACACGGTTCCAGAGTGTCTCCTTTTGTTCGTTTATGAGCCCAGAATTTGTAAACCAGGGTAAAATTTTCTAAAGTGCCTAAGCAACTTAGGTCCATTGAAAGTTAATGAAGCATAGACTTTAAGTGCCCAGGTCACTTTTTTTAAAAAGAGACTTAGGTGTTTTTCAAAATGTTACCCCGGAATTCTCCTCCACCCCGGCCCCTGCTTCCCATGGGGAATAAAGGGAATGGGTGTGTGTGCTGAGCATTTTTGAAAATCTGGTCTTATAGCTCTCAAAGAACCCAACCAACATTTTCAAACCTGGACCCTAAAATTATGCTTCTAAATCTCTATTTAGGCACCTAAGTAGGTGGCTGAGCACCCATCCGTTCCCCATTGGCTTTCACAGAGTTCAGCACCTGTAGGATCAACCCTTGATGTTCCTGGTTGAGTTTTACCAACAGAAATTTAATTTTAAATAGCTGATCAAACTTGCGGGAAAATGCTGGGTCTGCCCAAGGACACTGCCAAGTTGATGGGGAGGAGCAACAGGTGAGGAAGAAGGCATGATGATGGGCACATTATAAATGCATGTAATTGTTAGAAACTTTAGATAGTATATGGGGAAATTAAATCTCAGCTGGAAAATATTGTAAAAGAGAAGGACCTCAGTGAAAGTGTATAAAATATGAAATTTTGAAAATGTCTTTGTGCGTTCTGTATATTTAAAATAAACAGTGCTTAAAATGTAATACTGTATGCAGAAAAGAGTGTTGATTAAAATGCAGATTTTTTTCATGTTCTAAAAAAATCCATCATTTTTTAAAAATGGGGCGAAACACTCAAATAATTTTGTAAAAAGATCTTTTGCTAAAAGCCCAATTTAAAAATGAATCTTCTAGAATTGAACAGAAAATGACAATATTTTTAGAGATTGCTTTTTAAAAAACCAGCTCAGCGGCCCGAATCTCATAACTTTACTCATGTTGACAAGTAATTGATTTCAATGGGAGGTAGGAGCCTAAATACTTTTGAGAATCTGGCCCATACTCTATGAACTGTCCCACTGAAGTCAATGGGGCTAGTTGTATAGCAAAGTGCTACCCGACGTAAGTATAAGAATATCCCTATCTGACTTGATAGGGAGTTGCTCTATAACTTTATGGAATCTTTAAATACTATAGAAATACCATTATTCTGTATTATGAATTAGTTATGGTAGCACCTACAGGTCCCAGTTGTGATTACAGCCGCATAGAGCTAAGTTCTGTAGGAAGATGTAGACCTTGTCTAAATACAAACGTTGATATCCTTTACCGATACAAGAATAGTTCAAGAGGCACAAACCCCTCTAGTGTAGACACAATTACAGGTATAAAGGTGCTTCTATTTGTATAGTTTATTCCCCTGTGGGAAATGATGCCATAGTCAATTATAATAGTTATAATCACATTCAGTTATCATAGCTTTTCTATCACTATAACTATTATAATTGACTATGTATAGTCCAGGCCCTACTAAGCGATTGTCCTGGCCTTGAAGCCCTAATGATCTAAATAAACAAGAGAGGCAACAGACAGGAAGGGAAATAGCTGCACAGGGGGTGAAGTGACTTGCAGATTGGTGGAAGATCCAGGAGGAGAACCCAGTCAAACTTTTCCCCTGCTCAGTACCCTGCCCCCTGGGTCAAGCTACAGATCCAATATGACTTTTAGAACCATGTGTATATAGAAACCTATCAGTTGGATCCTGATGAAATTCTATAGTACTGTGCCATAAGGGATTATTGAGATGTTTCATGCAATGTCTAATGCTTCAGGTACTGCACTGTCACGCAGCTCTGCACCTCACTACACCCCTGAAGGTGCATGTTAATCATCAGTATCTGGTATTCAGAATCTTCTCTCCATGGTCTTTCAAAGCACCTTTAGCTCCCCACAACTGCCATTTAAAGCAGCTTCCATCCCAGGGAACAGTGTGGGGAATAAAATCTACCATAGGTGGTGATGGATCTCTGCTCCGATATTTGTCATCACCGGCACAGAGAGGATAACTCACCTGTGGCTATTCCACTTGGCAGCTGTCCCTCCTCTCTCCTGACTCATGACGATAAATGTTGGCGTGGCAGAATCTAGCCATCCGATAGTCTTTCCGCACAGTGGGCAATGCTAGCATTTTATTGCACCGTGTTAATTTCAAAATACATATCTCCTTCGAACTGGTTTCTCTTTCACTGCTAATATCCCAAACTCATTTTGTTTTGCATTTTCTCTTGCTTTTATTTATTATTGAACCTGACCTCCTAGTGCAATGCTGAGGCTAAAAGGGCTAATGCAATCCTCGGATGTATAAACGGGAATAGCAAGTAGGGAGTAGAGAGGTTATTTTACCTCTGTTTTTAGCCCTGGTGGTCCAGGTCTGGTGTCCACAGTCCAAGAAGGATGTTAATAAATTGGAGAGGATTCAAAGAGCCATGAGGATGCTTAAAAGTATTGGAAAACATGCCTGAGAGTGAGAGACTCAGGGAGCTCAATCTGTTTATTTTAGCAAAGCGAAGGTTAAGGTATGACTAGATCACAGTTTGTAATTATCTACATTTGATAATAGGCTCTTCAGTTTAGCAGACAATGGTCTCACGCGATTCAATGGCTGGAAGTTGAAGATAGACAAAGTTTGAATGGAAGTAAAGCTTACATTTTTAATGGCGAGAGTAATTATTCATGGGAAAAACTTACCCAGGGCTGTAGTGCATTCTCCATCCCTGGTCATTTTTAAATCAAGATGGGACGTTTTTTCTGAAAGATCTCCGCTAGTTCACACAGGAATTATTTTGGGGAAATCCTATGGCCTGCGTTATGCAGCAGGTCAGACTAGATCACAGCGGTCCCTTCTGATTTATAATCTATAAATTATCATTTTTTCTGATTTAGGAAAAAGTAGTGTTCATCTCTACAGCAATCGTCACAGGTCTGCAGTGTCTCATTAGGCCGGGGCTCCGGAGCATTAATTTGACAAATTGCATCACTCTGGGGAGTCAGTGTGGTCCAGAGGATAGATAAATGGACCAAGATTCAGGAGGGCTGGATTACATTCTCTACCACTGACCAGCTGCGTGATTTTTGGGGAAGGCACTTCATCGCTTTGTACTTCTGTTTCTCCCCCACCACCACCCTTTTCCTGCCTGATCTGTTTTGGATTGTAAGGTCTTTGGGGACAGAACTGTCTTTTACCACATTTGTACAGCTCCCAACAGAATGGCCTCAAAGTACAGTGTGGATTCCTGTAACTCCCTTTCTTCAACAGCCTCTTCCTTTTCTGGTAATCTCAAATCTCCTGATCAATCTATTTGGAAGTCATAATCCATCCCGTCACTTTTCCAGTGCAATCCTGTCACTCATTCAGTGTGTCCAGCCTCACTATTCTGCTGTGACAGCATCAGCAATTTAAATGCTATTTATATCATTCAGTGACCTGGTCCCTTTGGACCCAGACCGTGTCAATTGTCTCTGTGAAAATGCATCAGTTCAGGCTTAAACTGAACAGTTTTCAGTACAGTTTGGATGCTGAGTGATCTGATAGTTTTGTAAACTGCAATTAAGCATATCACAGAACAAACTGGTTAGCTGGGTCCGAGAAGTACATGCAGGTAGTGCATATGACCTTCCTGCTGGAAGAAAAACAAAGACCAACCAACCAATCAGACAAAAATCTCCATTTCCATCACATCTTCTCTTCATAACGTTCCTCACCACTCTTCACAGATGTGCTTCGTTTCAGTCAGTCACATGCTGACATCTCAAACAGAGCGAATGTAATGGTGCTGAGTGTGAGTCATAAAAAATGATTAGATTGTACAAGACCCAACATGTTGGGTGTGACTGAATTCTGATTTTCTACAATTGAAATCCTCTTCCCAATTCCATAGGGAATAAAGGATAGATTGTCTGGCAGGGTTTTTTTTCAGGATTTGACTTATTTGAAAGGTAGCTGTCCTATAAAGTAGGTTCTCACTGCTTACGGTTTGCAAGCTACTCCTTTGCTAGGATGTCCCAGATCATGTTGAACCAGTTTCCCAGAATGCTAATAGATTGATGGGTTTGTAGCAAATAGCAAGTGGATATCAAACAGGGACGTAGATGCAGATCAATGTTGCTTACCATTTCAACAGTGGGGAAGCTGCCTGGACCAACAGGGTGATGGCCAGTGCCTGGGAAGGGGAGGAGACGAGGGTATCTTATGCCTAGACATAGATTTTTTTTTAAGGCCTGAAGGGACCAGTATGATCATCTAGTCTGACCTCCTTAATGCACAATGCACTTTATGGCACTGGAAAATCCCAGTGAGTTGGGTGTACATATGTGTGTAAAAATGATGACAAAGCCAGCGTGGTTTTTTTGTTTGTTTGTTTGTTTTGTCTTCCCAAATTCCCAATAAAGAATCTGACAATGGGAAAAGGGTTTCTGATGCTGCTTTATCTAACTCATTGTTAACCTGGTTTTAAATCCTGTTTACACCTGATATTTTTTTTCTCTCCATAATAACCAAATTACAACCTTGAGTGCATTATTGAAGGCTTACTATTGTTTAGCGTTGGGATCTTCTTTTTGCAGAAGCTCTGCTTTTTCTATGTGATCAAGATCAATCACTTGCATGGATTGAGGCCTGATTATCATTAAGATAGGATCTTTTAAACGGTTGATGAGATTTATGTACGGCTCTTGTTCCTGTTCTGATTGTTTTTCACGTTTATGAATTTTCTGTCATTCTAAATATTTGAGGGGCTGGAACTCTTGGGCCCCAATCCTTCTGGTTCCTTTGAGCACGGTGAGTAAGCCCATGGACATTTCCAGGGTTGCTTATGGGCTTTCAGTCAAGTGCATGGGTAAGTGGCTGAAGGATAGGAGTTCTGCATCAGTTAGGCAAAAGTTGCTAAGTCTGAAAGTATTTATGGATGTGTGAACAAAAGGGTGACAGTCCCCCAAAGTTCTGAGAGCTGGTGTGCTCTATTGATTGGCCTACTCGGCTCAGGGCCCAGAGACTCGAGTGCTGGTCCCAGGTCTCTCACTGACCTGCCGTGTGGCTTTGGGCAAATCACTTGGCCTCTCAGTGCTTCTGTCTTTTTCCGTTAGCTCTTGGAGACAGGAGCTGTCTCTTGCTCTGTGTACGTACAACGGGGGCCTGATTTCACGTGGCCGTTATCGTAGAAGGAATGGTGCAGAGGATGTTTTGCTGGCCTTGTGAGCTACACAGGGGTTGTGTATGGGGAATGTGTTGAGGAAAGGGTTTCTGCAAATGCCCCATGTAGGCCAACATGGAAAGCTGTGATGGGTGTGGGCCAGGAGGGCTCATGTTTGTATGGCCCCAGTGCTTTATGTGCAGTGCTTTTTGTCCCCTTTCCACTAGCGCTGATCTGTAGGGGGGCAGTCCACCTCTGCAACCCTTTCAAGCTCTGTGAGCTTGAATACTCTGATTTGACGGGCGAGGCACAGATTTCCCTATGGGTGTCCTTAGTCATGTGGATAGAGTTGTGTCTTTTTAACATTCAAATAGCCTGAGACGGGCAAGGCCCTGTTCACTCCAGTCTTCGCACGAGAGATACGTGTGTTTTAAACTGTCACCCCAAGCTCCCTTGCCTACCTGGGACTCAGAAGGCACCCCCCACAAAGGAGAATGTGAGCCCTGTTGGTGCTCTCCTCTCTATTGTTTTATGCCCTGGTTCTTACTGGCCTCGGTGGGCACTTCGGAGCAATATGGGCTTCAGAGATCCCATCACTTATTTTTCATCCCAGTCAAGAAGGAGCCACGCTCGGTCAGCCCAGAGCCCTGCTGAGGGGAAGCTAAGTTGGAGGATTCCAGCAGAGCCTGGACCCCACTGTAAAGAGCCAAGTTCATGGAGCGTAGTCTTCCCCTGAGAGCACACAGTAGTATTTTAAATGTCTGCTAGAGCTGGCTAATGTGTTTTTTTGCTGGTTTGCTTGCTTGCTTTTTGGTTTAAAAACAAAAAGGAAGAAAAATCTTTTCAACCAAAATCAAAATGTTCACACACACATCTCATTTGGGTTGAAATCTTCTGGTTTTCTGTCAGAAAAGGAGAAGCCAGAAGGTGTTTTCTCAATTATTTTTGAACCCCCCCCCCCCGCCTCAGTTTTCAGGTTTGACTTTCGCATTGAAAAATAGAAAAATGTTCTCAGCAAACTTAAAAACGTAAGCACATTAAAAACTGCTCTGCTAAGAATAAATGGCATTTGTCACAAAGCTGTGACATCTGCACAATAGCCTGAGAGTGACATCAAAAGTGGGTGGAGCTTATTTCGTGGTAAGAGCTTGGAAGGTCACAACTGCCTGTCTCCTGACCTTCCCCGCCCACATCTGACTCTTGTTGTCAACTCCTTTTGATCAAGTAGCTCCCTGCAGCCCACCAGCAAGTGCTTCAAGGACTGTCATTTGGAATCTGCTGGCAAAAGCCGTTAGCTGAAATTGCTTGATGCGAATAGTTCTTCTTCTTCTATTTTGTAGGATTCTGTTTCTCCCCTTTCCACATGCTCCTCTCCTATCTAATGGGGTCGTTTCTAACTTGACAATTCAGGTGCCTCATCTCAGCTGAGCATATTTTGTAACGTGTCACTGAATTGGTAATTCATCTCCTCCTTGTCCCTTTCACTGGGTATGGAACATTTAATAATTGACACTTTACACAGCCAGTATTAAATCATTTTGGCAGCAGTCTTTCATTTATTGGTCTCCACACGATCATAGCTCTCTCTCTGTGTTTGGCGGGTGGAGGTGGGGGGAAGCCAAATCTGTGCCAACTGGAGAAATGAGATTTTGTAGCACACTGAAGTGACAAAAGGCCCTTGGGTCTGTTCTTCTCTAGGGAAAGTTCTACATGACTCAAGAATGTCCAGCAGCAGGTTCTAAAATTCTTGGCCAGATTCTCCGCTGGTGTAAATCATCTTCGCTTTACTTAGCTACGCTGATTTACACCAGCCAAGGATCACTCATTTCAGCAGGAACCCAAGCCTTGTTTTCCCACCACCAGTTGAGAAGCAGTCAAGTCCAAGGAGGCCAACAGAGCATCTGCAAGCCTCAGCCAGAGTCCGTTCTGAGAGCAGCAGGGAATCTGAGCCTCACCGAGGGGGGAGCTCAAGGAGCTCACCAGACATGCATTAGCACATCGTGAACACCTTCACACCAGGTATGCTTAGCCCTGCCTCAGCATGGGGATATGGACTAGATGACCTGTTGACATCCTTCCAGGTCTCCATTTATATGACTCGATCATCTCCAGTGGTGGAGCTTAGACGAGTACCAATGTTTCCTCCCACCTCCGCAGTTACTATATTTTTTATTCTGTAAGACAAAAGGTTTACGTTCTGGCATAAGTAGACTGGCTTTGCTGGCTTATGTTGAATTTTCAGACCATAGGAATTTTCAGACCTGTCCTACAATACATGTTCTCGATAGAGCTGGTTTAAAAAAATGTGACCAAACAATGGCTCAAAGAAAAATGGAGTTTGACTATTGAATATTCAATGGCATTGTTTGCTCTGTCAGTGTTTCATTTTTTGAAAACTAAAAACGTCTTGGGTTGGATTTTGGGGTAGGAGGGCTCCTCCCCATTTCCACTTTCCTCCCTGTTTTACAATAGGAAAAATGGGTGTGTGGGGGAGGAGGAGGGAGAATAGAAAAGGAAGGGAAAAATGAAGGAAGAACATTTTTTTTCACTTCCTCTACCTTTTTCTACCCTTCCTCCCCCTCCCTTTTCCAGTGGTAAAGAACAGTAACTATTGTGGGCGAGGGAAGGAATTCCCATAAAAATCTGAAAATCAAAACCCTAAAAGGTTGTGGTTTTTTTTAAGTGAATTGAAAATTGCAAGGCTAAGCAAATGGGAATGAATATTTCAGTTGTTGAAAACTGAAAATGTTTTTGTTTTAATGAAACTTCCCCCAAGTTTCAATAAATACCAATGGAAATTTTGACCAGAAAAATTCGATTGAATCAAAAAGCCATGTTTCATTTAAGAAAACAGTGATTTTTTTTGTGACCAGATGTAGTGGCGAGGCTGATGTGGTAATATGGAATTCCAGAGCCTTCGGCCAGGGGATTCCAGTCTACGTTCTGTCAGCAGCTATGTCTCTCTTGTCCTCTGCTGTCACTAGACAGACACCCAGTCACAACAGCACAAGACACACTGTGTCACTGGTCTCTCCCTTTGTTGGTAGCGATGCAGATGGCTCACTCTGAGCCTGTCATTAGTGAGGCTGTAGCTCTGTCTTTTTCTCTCTTGCTAGAGAAGTACATAGCCCGTGTTTATGTGTGTGTCTAGACCTCTCTCACTAGTTTGCACCTTTTGCTCTCACTAGATTGGTAACATTTGCAGAGCTTCTTATGTCAATAAAGTCTCGTTGTATTGAACTGAATTAACATTTTGTATGTGTGGGAGAGGAGATATGTCCAGGGCTGTTTGCCTGTTTAGCAATGGGTGGATTTTTGTGACTTTCTAATGACAAGGGGGGAAAAAAGACGTTTTTTGTCAGAGTTAAAAAAAAACAAAAAAAAAACAGATCCCCAAGGTATTTGTCGGGGAGGGGATAAGGGCAACTCACCCAGCATAGGGTCACACACTGTATTTGGCATCTGATCGCACAAATCCATTTCATTACTGTCTGTTCCCGATCTGATGGCAGGTTGTCAAGGAAGGCAGTACTTCCTGGTGGACAGAGTACTGGATTATTAAATAGAAGATCTTGGTTTTATGCCCAGTTCTGCCCCAGCTTGCCGGATGATCTTCGCCAAGTTACTTCACCTCTCTGTGCGTCAGTTTCCCCATCTGTAAAATGGGCATAATGATATTGACCTCCTTTGTAAAATGCTTTGAGATCTACTGATGAACTACATGAGAGCCAGTGCAATGCCATCTCTCTTTTCTCTCTCTCTCTCTCTCTCTCTCACACACACACACACACACACACACACACACACACACACACACTATATTTTAGGTATAAGGAACATCACTGGAATTGGCAATACCTCTGAAACTAAAACTATATATCTATATGACAAACTCATGAGCCAGAACTCACGATCTGATTCTGGATTCACTTGCAACCCTGAATATGCTAGAGCTGATTATTCCTCAAATAGCTTTGGCTTGCCGAATTGCATTCATGTTATTACTGGGAAAGTTACCATTTGAATCTTCCATCTCTAGTAAAAAAACATAGATTGACTTTATAGTCTTGCCAAATATGACGATTTATTTTCTCTCAGGATACATATTGATAGAAGCTGCTTTGGTCAATATTTACTGTTTGGTTTAAAAACCAAAAAGTCTTGATTTTCATTGCAGTAGAGTCAGATAGTTGCTTGTACTCATTGCACTGTAGCAACACAAGAATAGCATAATGCTGCCTAGGCAGAGGAAGAAGAATTATTATTTGTATTACTGTAGAATCTCAGGGCCCCATTGTGCTAGAAAGACAGCTCCTGAGCTAAAGAGCTTATGGTATAAATAGGCAAGAGTGAGACCAGGTACGAGGGGAAGGAGAGGTGAAAAGACTTGCCCAGCATCACACAGCAGAAAGAGGAGTAGAATCCACCCCCCCGCCCCATTTTTTATTTCTCAGCCCTATTGGACCATGCAGCCAGGGTACTCCCATGTCTGAACAGGAAGTGAAGTCATATCCCCATTCACCTTGGTGTACTATGGGAGGGGCATACTGACTCTTGCTCTTCTGCTCTCCTCTTTCTATAGCAGAAATAGATGCACTGCAAACAGCCATTCATTCCATTAGGAGTCCTTTCCTGTGCTGTGGGAAAACAAACATTCATTTGGCCTGGCATAAATTTGTATTCCTCAACCTGCGGAAAACAAACAAACATGCTATCTTATTAATTGGTGCTGACTCATAAATGTGCAGGACAGATATTCTCCCCCGCCAGGTGTCCCCCCCTCCCCCATTATCAAGCTCCACCGAGTATTTTCTGAAGGAAAATTTCAAGTAATTATTACCATCAGTTTTTAAAATGATTAGCTATCTTTTGGTACAGAGCAAACCACAATGAGTTTGTGGTTACATTGCTTTAAAAAAAAATCACCACGTTCCTTTGTATCTACCCGGCTGAACAAGACAGCTGCTCAAGACAGCTATATGAATGGTCCATCTTCGAACTCTTCCCTTTGGGCTCAGTCATGAGAAGGCTTACATGCCCCTGCAGGAGGGTAAAGGGAAATAAGTAGAGGAGTCTGGGAAATGTTGTTTTCCCATGCAAAATTTTGAGTTTTTGGCGAAAAATCAAAAGCGGAAATATTTTGGCCCAAAACCTGCAATACCTGTACTCTGAAATGGCAGCACATTTGTAGTTCAGCTCTGTCATGTTCCCATTCTCCTCTGTTAGTGAGGCCCCCTGGTTGGACTACAACTCCCAGGATGAACCACGTTCTCCCCTCTTGGTGAAAGAAGGCCTGGCATGATGGCACTCACACAACCACAGTACAACAAGGAAGATGCAGTTTGACCAGGGAGTCCAACCAGGGATGGCCTTACCATGCCGTGAACTGAGGCGGCCTCTTCAGGTGCCAGACTGTGGGGGGGGGGGAGCGCCACCAGGATCCAGAGTGTAGAAAATTGTGTCTGCTGCTGGTGCAGATGTATTCTCTCTGCTCTAGATGCACAGAGATGGTGGAGTGCTGTGCTGGAGGAAGGAGGGCACAAGAGACATAACAGGCAGGCGGGAGAAAAGGTGAGAGGGAATAACAGAAAGCAGCAGGAGCTGCAGGGAGAGAGAGGAGGAGGAGCCTCTTATGTACCTCTCTAGCACCCCCAGGAGCCTGGACTGATTAACACCAGCTTCTCAGGGAGCTTTCCTGAACCCACTTGAGGAGAACAGGCAGTCAACTGAAGTAGTAGGAGCCAGTTAGGCCCTTAAGACGCTGATATCTTCCCTCACTCAGGCCCTGCTACCAGCCTGCTTATTTGTCCCTGCAATGGTGACTGTATTGGGAAGATAGATGATGCCATAGTTGCCATTATGGAGGATAATGCTATGACAGGAACTGTTCGTGGGAGAACAGTGGCAGAGGGAAATGGAATCATCAGAAACATACATAATTTCAAATTTCTGTGTGGCTTAGTGCTGTGGCCTGACATACTGTTTGAAATAAATGTTGTAAGCAAGAGATTCCAAGGTGTTGACCTTGATATATCTGGAACAATGGAACAACTGGACAAAGCAAAGTCATACCTACAGACTTACCGGCCAGATGAGGGATTTCAATATGTTCTGAAGAGTGCACAGAAGTTGGCAGAGGAACTTCACACTGAAGCTATTTTCCCACCCGTTCAAGAATACAAGAGTCACAGAAGAAGAAGACATTTTGATTACGAGGCACGGGATAATCCCATAAAAGACCCCAAACAACAATTAAAAGTTGAATTCTTTAACCGGGTGCTAGATTCTGCAATACAGTCAGTTGAAGAACGTTTCATGCAGCTCAAGGAACACAGCAGTATATTTGGGATGTTGTATGATATTCCAAAACTCCTCACTATACCCGAAGAAGACCTACACCAGCAATGCAGGGCACTAGAGACAGTGTTGACACATGATGACATGCGCGATATTGATGCGAGTGATTTAGGTGATGAACTGAAAGCCCTTTCAAGATACATTTCAGCAGGATCAACTCCAAAGGCTGTTCTGGAATATATGTGTACAAATAAGATGACCACCCTCTTTCCAAATGCTTTTGTTGCTCTGCGCATACTTCTAACACTTCCTGTAACAGTTGCCAGTGGAGAACGCAGCTCCTCCAAGCTGAAGTTAATAAAAACACATCTACGCTCCACAATGACACAGGAGAGGCTGGTTGGCCTTGCAACCATCTCAATAGAGCATGAGCTGGCCCAGACTGTGGACCTTCAGGAAGCAGTTCAGATCTTTGCAACTAAGAAGGCACAGAAAGCACCACTTTGATTATTCAAACAGATAAAAATGCCAGTGTTTACTAGGCAGACAAGAAAAGTTACATTTGCTGTTCAGGCGTTTGAAAGTTAAGTGTTACTTAACATTTTTGAACAAGGCATTTTAAGTTGTCAGTTCTCCTTTATTGGGGTAGGTAGCGGAGCAGCACCATGAGAGGAGTAGAACAGGAAGAAGGCAGAATTGAGACCTTTCAAAGTTTTGGCCCAAGTGAGGGGGCATGGGGGAGTCATTTGAGCTCCTTGCCTCAGGTGCCAAAATGTTGTGGGCCGGCCCTGAGTCCAACCCACAGATGGGAATGGATGTAGGACGCAACCAAATGACAACTCCCAAAAGGAATCGTGGCAGCATTTCAGAATCAAAACATTTTTGATTTTGGCTGAAAACTGAAAACTTTTCCATTTTCAGGCATTCAGGTTTTTTATGAAAATTTAAAAAGCTCTGTGGAAAGAATAAATGTGTTGCAAAAAAAATTGTTGAAAACCAAGTTCTCTACCGAAAAAAGTTTGGACAGAATTTTTTTCATCAATCCTAGATATCATGCACCCTCTAATATACACCAGCTGAGGATCTGGCTCATATTTATTTTTTTCAACCCAGCTGAGGCTCCAGGCAACTCCCAGGGGATTTTGGAAAATTGCATACTGTCTGAGTTAGAGATAGAATGTAACCACGTGAAGTTAGTTCTGGTCATTTGCTGTAGTTCAACATGTGATGCCAGAGTCCTTCAGAAAATAACAATCTACACTCAGAACTGGCGTGTGCTTAAATTGCATTGGAAGAAAAAGTCCTTGCAGTGCAGGCAGTTTAGGGAAAGGGCTCTTTTTTGGTCAGGTTATTAACACCGATGGGGAGTGGGTGCCTCATTCGTTTTCTATTCTGCACTGTAAAGCAAGAACTTGATTTGCCTGTCCCCATGTATTTTAACAACCCCTTGTGTCAAAAGCATGATCAAAGTCTTGATGAATATCCATTGTGCGAGCGAGCACGCCTTACCTGTTAGAGCAAATCACTGGCGTTGGTGTTAGCATGCAAATCTTGATTTATGACCACTGTCAACACCTTGTTAAGATGAGACTCTGATAAAGGGGCCCAGGACAACCTTTGTTTGATGTTCTGGTTTGGATTATCTTCCTTCCTTTCGTGTGTACGTGTGCACTGAGATTTTTGTCCCAGGCATTTATTTGGTCTTCGCCACACAATGGCTATTGCTGGACCAAAATACTTACATCTCCTTTAGGATGCTCAGCTGCCACCTGCGTGGCGTTTAGATGACCTTAGCTTCATTGGTATTCAGTTAGTGTCAGAGAAATGCTTGCCTCAGCTGTCTGGGCCTTGGTGAGCAGGTGGAAAAATGACCAGTTGAAAATGAGTTGTTAAGACCATTACAGCGAAAAGATTGATGCAATTAATTTTTCATTATGTACAGTGTCTGCGGATTGTAATCAGTTTGGATTGTTCCTCCTCTGAGGCACAAATAAAATGCAAATGTCTTTAGAATGAAAGGAAATGTTCTTTATGATGTACAGTGCTATTCAGAGCTGCAAATGGCTTGGAATAAATAGGAATTGTGAGGATTATGCGATGAATCTGCCTAGGAGAATCTAATATAAGTTTTGGTGTGGAAAAACCTCAGCTGCATTTGCCCATCAAGTGAACATTCTACCCATCAAGCAATAGCACAAGGCTATTTAAAAGCATTAATACCAAGCTCTTATCAGTCGATCTCAAAGCATGTTACAAAGGTGGTCTGTAGCATTATCCACCTTTTACTGGTGGGAGACAGAGGCACAGAGAGGGGAAGTGACTTGCCCAAAGGCACCCAGCCAGTGGCCAAGCCGCAACAAGAACCCAGGTTTCCTAGCCCAGCCAGGACGGGCTCCAGGCACCAGCGCAGCAGGCAGGTGCTTGGGGCAGCCAACGGAAAGGGGCAGCACGTCCGGCTCTTCGGCGGCAATTCGGCGGCGGGTCCCTCAGTCTCTCTCGGAGGGAAGGACCGTCCGCCGCATTGCTGCTGAAGAATGAAGCGACGCGGTGAAGCTGCTGCCGAAGTGCCGCCGATCGCCGATTTTGGGGCGGCAAAAACCCTGAGCCCAGCACACTGTCCACTAGGTCACACCTTTAATAAGGAAGGCACGAGGGTTTGGTTTAGAAAAACCCACTATGCAAATTGTTATGGTGGATGAAATAACCATTTTACACTAGAACCTCACCAGCAAGAACCTCTCGCCCGGCTAGACATGAGCAACCCCTCGTTTATAAATCCCCAAAGATACATGGCCTATGAGACTGTCTTTCCTTTGAGCTTGTCCCCAGTGCCGCTGCCACCCGGAGGCCAGTCATATTGCAAACACCGCGCCTGGGGATGGCCTCCTGATGTACCACACCTGTCCCTTTGGAAGGGCTGTGTGTTGTCTATCCAGTGGTGAGGGCACTGGATAGCTCCTCGGGAGACCCATGCTCTGTTCCTGGCAATGCCACTGACCTGCTGTGTATCTGTGGGCGAGGTGAACAGTTCTCTGCTGGCTCAGAGACCACAGGGCTGAGCACTGCCACAGCTTTCCCAGCCGCTTGTGTGGAGAGAATGAAGCAGGCCCCTGGTTTTGCCACAGCTCTGAGTGGCTGCCCTTCCCCAGGAGGTGGCATAAAGCAAGTCAGATGCGGTTTTAGGCCATGGGGTTTTCCCCACAGCTCAATAGGTTGGGAGGGCTGGAGACCAAAAGTAGGACAGGAATCCTGTGTCTCCCAACAAACAGAGGGCAAGGGTGAGGATGCAAGCATCAGGCATTCGTCTGGGTATTGGGAATGCATGTAGCTCAGCTGGAAGATGGTGCAGATATTGTATGGTGCAAGCAAACAAGAATACATGGTAATTAGATGCAGCGGATAAATCAAATGACCGGTGAGGCTGGGTGGGTGGGAATAAGGCAGTATCCCCCTGGTAAAATAGCACAGTGATACCATGCGTGTCAAAGCCATAAAGGATAATAAACCCCAGTTAGCTCCTGTCAGCCCTGGGGTGCAGGGAATATTCAAAGTGGAGCTCCTAGAGGCCACGGGCTCAGGTAGTCTTGTAGGGGGGAGCTGGATAGAGCCCCTGGCAGCTTCTTTCAAATCCTAATTCTGCTGCCCTGGTTGCTGTAACGGGGAGGGGGAGAAGAACCAGTACATTAGTATCCCAGTAATGAGAAATAGAAGACAATAGACAGCATTCTCTCTGCTTTGGGTGAAAGCTAAAGTGACCACAGTATATGCAAGTTTTACTCACAGTCCCAGGTTCATATGATGTACGAGCATCCCAGGAATGTATTGCAGGCTGCCTGACATGTCCTGCTTTTTCATTTCACTGGTGAAAACGTTTGGGGTTTTCTTGTTTTGTTCAAGACATAGTGCTATCCTGGGTAAAAATTGCTCTGTGCCTACCAGGAGCAGCCAATCCAATGGCATGAGTTCTTCACTGTGAGGAACAAAGAGAGAAGTCAGTCCGATGAACGTAGACACTATCAGAGCTGTTGTTTTGCTCAAACTGAATGTTAATAACACCTGTTCGATGTTGTGCCAGAAACTCATTCACCTCCACGGCTTCTCCTGTGCTGTCCCTCATACGTAACCAGGGCACCTGTAAATATCCACAAAGTCTTCTTCAAATCCCTCCTTAAATTCTCCTCTGGGGTGATGCCTTCAAGAAACTTGTCAGTGCTTAGGCAGTTGGTGTGCTGAGACCAACAGCTTCCATGCTGACCAGTAACATCTCATTATTTCCTTTTGCTCCCCCGTTTGCCTGTTGCATTCACCCATTGTCTTACACTTTGTAAGCTCTTTGGGGCAGAGACAGATTTTTTTGTTTGTACAGGGCCTAACACAAAGAGGCCCTGGTCTCTAGCCACTACTGGAATACAATTTCATTATTATTAGGATTATTACATTGAATTAATAGGGGGAAAAAATCCTCCACTCTGAGAATATGCCTGTGTCAGCTCACAGGGTGGCACTAGTGACACTTTTCAATAGGTATTTTATGACCCTAATAAATGCAGTCACAAAAGTGTCCTTTTTTTATTTGGAAAATATGGTTTCTAACCTGAGGTCCCGATCCAGCAAACTTCATGTGCTTAACTTTATTCATAATCCTGTTTACGTCAGCGGGAGCACTCACGTGAATAAGGTCACACGCCGGATTGCAGGATTTAGGGCCTTCGTTTGTGGTTTTTTTTTAATGAGGAATTAGCCTAGTGTTTTGGCCTAAGAGCTGACAGCTACAACTATGTTTTGGGAAATAATGATGGGTGAGGTCAAGTGACCCGTGACATTGCCAGTTCGGGGTGATCTAAGCAGCGTTTGATCATGCATGCGGTACACGCAGGGTGGGATGTCCAGAAGGGCTCAGCATTGACCTAACGTGGCTCCCATTGAAGTCAAAGGTAATAGTATTGGTGTCAGTGGGGGAAGAGTTAGGCCAATGTGCTTCAGAAAAATCACACCCACCATGCACCCTGGTTTTCCCCTTGTCCCCATTTGAAGGCACTTCGGGTTTTTAGCAGTGTGTGGCTTTGGCCTTGTCTTTGCGGGCGGCAGCGTGTAAGGTATGTGTAGCTACACACCACAGCAAAAAGCAGGCTGTGTCCACACTGCGATGTGTAGCTACATAGGGTAGTGAAAGGCTTCGGGAGCGGGGAGTCCCACGGGGCGCATAGACCCTATGGGGGCCCGGCAACCAAGGAGTTAATGCAGGTACTGCTGGCCCATGCTTTTTGGCAGCCTTGCAGCAGCTGGGGGAATAAAGGAACTGAGAAGCAGAGGGGCCAGGGCAGCTGCCAGAGGAGCAAGCAGGCCAGAGAAAGAAGATCCTGCCAGCAAACTGGTGCGAAGCCCTACAGCGATGACGACACAAAGAAAGGATGATCTGGCTGCAGAAGCCTACAGCACCAAGGGAGGAGCGGAGGGCACAAATTCTGCCTGCCTGGGCTATGGGCCATTAGCTGCAACCCAGTGGAGTGAGGGAAGGGCTGGATTTCCCCACCTCTCCCTTAACAGAGATTTTAGAGTCAAAGGGGGGGGGGGGGGCAGGCCCCTTAAGGACAAGGACCAGTGAACCCCCTCCCCAAACATGAGGGGAAGTCCATACACCACAGTGAGACAGAGATTAACCTCCTTGCCTCCAGAATAGGACTATAGAGACTCAGCCTGAGAAGAGCCGACCGACTGCCCCATCAATCTGAGTAGACTCTGCCTGACGCCCTGTCTGACCAAAGGGGGGCGCTGATGCCCTGGATCACCAGCCCACTTGGAGGTAGTGGGGACAGGCTTTGGCAGCAGGGAGCTGCTGGATCCTTTCACCACTCCCTCTGCCTTTCCAAGCCCTTTCCTGCAGCAGGGAATGGCCCCGAGCAGTAGGGAGCCCGCGGGACACTACACTGCTAAACATAGCAGTGTTGCTGCAGGAGGCACGGTTTGGGTGTGCAGAGAGCTGGATCAGGTCCATACCCTAAGCATGTTTCTACTCTGCTGATCAAAGCAGTTCCTCATCACCTACACTGCTATTTATACCCGTGCTGGGGGACGAGCACGCGTCCAAGGCAAGCGGAAAAGAGGCCGTCCAAGAAACACCTGGCGACGCGACCTTCAGGCTGATAGTATAAAAATGGGCTATACCTGGAACCAGCTAGAGCAAATGGCCCAGGATAGAGGACTCTGGAGATCTGTGGTTGGCGGCCCATACCCCGTTTGGGGTGACGGGCATGAGTGAGTGAGTGGGGGATGAGCAGTGTATGTACTCCACGCAGCGCCAAAAGTGTCGGCATAACCTTTGTAAAAAAAAAATCTAACAACCCCCCCCCCCCCCCCCCCCA
>QXTE01000144.1:404276-492198 GCA_003942145.1 Platysternon megacephalum | reverse complement strand
ACCCCCCCCCCCCCCCCCCACACACACACACACACACAACCCAACAACCCAGAGCATCACTGCAGAATGTGAAGCCAGAGGGGAACTTCTTATTAGAAATTTGAATCTTTCTATACTTTCTATTTCTATTTAATATTTTATTAAATGACTGTATTTTGCCTTCTTTGATTGCATGCTCTGGGCCTGATCCAACAGCCCACGACTGTCAATGGGAGTCTTTCAGTTGACTTTTGGATCAGAACTTGCCTTCTGAAATCCCTGCTAGCTGCATGGCAACTTTTTAAAAAGACACCATTATAGAGGCTCAAACGACACGTGTTCCCCAAATGAAAACAAACAAACACAAAAGGGAGACAACCCTGGCTAAACAGAGTAAAAGAGGCTATGAGAGACCGACATCTTTTCAAAATTGGAAGTCAAATGCTACTGAGAAAAATAGAAAGACGCATGAACTCTGGCGCATGAACTCAAATGTAAAAGTCTAATTTTAAACAGAACGAAAAAGAGTTTGAAGAGCAACCAGCAAAAGACGCAAACTAATAGACACTTTTTAAAGCACATCAGACGCAGGAAGCCGGAACACTGGACTATCAAGTTGCTAAAGGAGCACCGAGGGAAAACAAGGCCATTGCCGAGAAGCTAAATGAATTCTTTGTGTTCGTCTTTACTGAAGAGGATGTGAGGGAGATTCCCACATCTCAGCTATTCTTTTGAGATGACAGTTCTGAGGAACTGTCCAAGACTGAGGTGTCTATAAGGGTGTTTCAGAATAAACGGATAAATTAAACAGTGATAAGTCACCAGGACCAGATGGTATTCACCCAAGAGTTCTGAAGGGAATCAAATATGAAATTGCAGAACTGCTACCTGTGGTATGTATCCTACTGTTTAAATCAGCCTCTGTACAGAGACTGGAGGATAGCTAATATAACAGTGATTTAAAAAAAAAAAAAAAGCTCCAGCGGCAACCTGGCAATTACAGGCCTGTAAACCTATCCTCAGTACCAGGCAAAATTGGTTGAAACTATAATGAAGAAAAGAATTATCAGACACATAGATGAAAATGATATGTTGGGGGAACAGTCAATGTGACTTTTGTAAAGGGAAACCTTGACTCACCAATTTGTTAGAAATCTTTGAGGGGGTGAACAAATATGTGGCACAGTGGATATAGTGTACTTGGACTTTCAGAAAGCCGTTGACAAGGTTCCTCACCAAAGGCCCTTAAGCAAAGTAAGCAGTCATGGGATAAGAGGGAAGAGCCTCTCATGTTTAAAAGACAGGAAACAAAGGGTAGGAATAAATGGTCTGTATATACAGGGCCCCTCAAGGATCTGTACTGGGACCAGGGCTGTTCAACACACATTCGTAAATGATCTGGAAAAAGTAACCAGTGAGGTAGCAAAGTTTGCAGACCATACAAAACTACTCAAGATAGTTAAGTCCAAAGCAGACTGTGAAGTTAGAAAGGGATCTCACAAAACTGTGTGACTGAGCAACACAATGGCAGATGAAATTCAATGTTGATAAATGCAAAGTAATACACATTGGAAAACATAATCCCAACTATACATACAAAATGATGGAGTCTACATTAGCTGTTACCACTCCAGAAAGATCTTGCAGTCATTGTGGATAGTTCTCTGAAAGCAGCTGCTCAATGTGCAGTGGCAGTCAAAAAAGCAAAGAGAATGTTAGGAACCATTAGGAAAGGGATAGATAATCAGATAAAAAATATCATAATCCCACCATATAAATCCCACACCTTGAATACTATGTGCAGTCTTGTCACCCAATGTCAAAAGAGATAATTAGAATTGGAAAAAGTACAGAGAAGGGCAACAAAATTGATTTGGGGCATAAAACAGGCTCCCCAGAAATTAAAAAAACCCTGGGATTGTTCAGCTTGGAAAAGAGCTGACTAAGGGGGAATGTGATAGAGGTCTATAAAATCATGAATACTGTGGAGAAAGTGAGTTAGGAAATGTTCTTTACCCTTTCACATAACACAAGAACCAGGTGTCACCCAATGAAATTAATAGGCAACAGGTTTAAAGCAATATAAGGAAGTACTCCTTCACACAACACACAGTCAACCAGTGTAACTCATTGCCAGGTGATGTTTTGAAGGTCAAAGGTATAACTGGGTTAAAAAAAAAATTAGAGATATTCATGGAGGATAGGTCCATCAATAGCTATTAGCTAAAGTGATCAGGGATGCAACCTCACCATCAGACGGCAGGAGCTAGGACTGGATGACAGGGGATTGATCACTTGATAATTGCTCTGTTCTGTTTATTCCCTCCAAAGTATCTGACACTGTCTGCTGTTGGAAGGAAGGATACTGGGCTAGATGGACCATTGTCCTGACCTATTGTGGCTGTTACGTTAACTTAAGGGCCAGATTTCCCAAAGAGCCCAGCATCAGCATCCACGGTAATGAGTTCTGAGGGTTGGCTTTTTTTCAAAAGCACTCAATGTTGGCCTACCACGGCTGTCACTGCAGTCAATGGCTGTTTTCACATTGACTTTAATGGGAGCAGAGTTACGTCAACGCGGAATGGTTTTATAAATCACATGGTAGCGGTAAAATCCTGGTTCCATTGAAGTCAGTGGGAGCCAGGATTTCACTCTAGGTGTCTAGCACAATGAAGCTGCTATCTAGAGCAGAGCCTTTGGAAGCTACAACAGTATGAAATAGAAACACTAATAATAACCAAACAAAATCTTTAAAGGTGATGGAGCTATGGATACCTGTCAGCTGTGTTGTAAATCATCTTATTGTTTTACATTTTCTACCAAGGGAGACCATTTTCACTCATTTAAAGTAACATAGTCTATAAAACAGCATCTCTGTTGTGCTTCCTGGTATGGCGTAGCCAATTGTTCAGTCGAACAAAGTGTATCCCGGAGATTTAAGAAATAGAATCTGCATAATTATGGAATTCATACTGACTGCACACAGAAGAGACTCTCTTCACGTTGCACGGGCAGGATCTGTGACATACAGCGAAATGGGAAGAAATGAGTGTTCAGAAAAGAGCTAGGGCAGCTATGAACCAAATTAAACTATTAATGGTTGGGAAGCCAGGAAGAAAGGCTGTCTGTCAACCTAGGTCAAGCCAGGGCTGTGAAGTGTAACCAAGTCCCACCTCTGACCTGCAAAGTCATCAGTCTATCAGCACGACCCCAGCCCTGTTCCTTATGGGCTGATTTTAATGGGTTTTTTAAAGCACACCTTTGACCTCATCTGAACGTTTTTTCCCCCATGTTTGCTGCCCTCATTTTGCCCTTCAGAACCTTGTTTTGTCGTGTCCCGGTCTCCACTAGAGAGACATCTTAGCGCAGCCATTCCTTAGTGCAGTTATATTTGCTGATGTGCCATTTTAACAAGGGGCTTTGTGAAAACGAAGTTCTTTAGTATATAGCAGGTACAGCACGCTTGCATATTATCACCCTAGAGCAACCTTCCTCCATCTAATATATTCCCTCGCATTATACAATGTGTGTTTAATGTGGCACCCACAACACAATAGGGAACTATCCTGACACTCAAGAAAGGAGGGTCCCTGCTGTGAGGCGCTCACACGCTAAGGGCTAGAGATTGTTGGGAATTTTCTGTCTGCTACAGGGTGGCTTGCCCGGTGGGCTGGAGACCCTGTGGCTAAGCCAGCCCTGACTACAGGATGAGCCCCCCTTGAGAGGAATCAGGTGGTTCCAATATAAAAAGAGTCAGGTTAATCACTGATGGGGGATAGAGCCAGGCAGGGAGCAAGACGGCTCTTTCAGGGCCCTGAGTCTCTAGGGAAAACTCAGAGCAAGAGAGTGAGTAAGTTTTGTTTTCAAAAGGGGGCTGGAGAGCCATGTCTCTAGAATGGTTTAGACACAACAAGTCCTGCATCTTGGCAAGGGGTTAGACTAGATGACCCTTGCGGTCCCTTCTAACCCCTGTTTCTAGGATTCTAAGGAAAGCTCTCCAGGCAGGGAGAGACTCTGATCAAACAGGGGAGAGACTGGGAAATCGAGACCGGAAATAAAGAGCTGAGGTACAAAGTGGTCCAGGGAATGCTGAAATATGGGTAACGGAGCAGACCTAGCTGTGCAGTACGGGGCCCTGGGCTGGAATCCAGATGAGAGGTTCTGCTACTGGCCCCGAGGAGGGGGCATACAAGCCCTCCCCAATGGTTGTTGAGCCCAGCAAGGGGGCAGCAGATTGAGTAGAGGATTGGTGGAGGAAGAGCCCCAGAGAGGAAGGAAGGATTTGTGTTTCTGTTAAAGGCAGTTTGGGACTTCTAGTTTGGACAACTGTGACCTCTGAAGGGGTAGACAAAAGACTGTGACCTCGCTGGAGGGCTGAGTTACTGTCAGCGAAACCTCCACAAGGCCCAAGTGACCACTGGTAAGGGGCTAGCCCAGTGAGAGAGCTGCAATGCCATGCCCAGCCACCAGGGGATGCCTAGTGGTGAATGGACTCTGTTACACTGTCAGAGTGTCTTTTCTCAATGGAAAATTCAATTTCTGTAAATAGGATTTTTTTCTGTGTTGCCAAACTTTTTTGAATGTTCATTGGGAAAATCTAATAGAAATATTTCTTTTTGGGTAGGGTCAACCCCTAACTGAAATACTTTGTTTTGTCACGCTGGATCAAAACCTTTAGTTTTGGGTCACTTTGGCAGCTATCTGATTCTGCCTAAGCCACTGCCATGATCCATGGGAATTGAAGTCTGGGTGCCACATGCCTCTGTGTACTGGGATCCCTAGGTGAACTACATTTCCAATGATGCACTTAGGTCTCTCCTCTCGTAGAACTAGCACAGTGCATGACAAGGAGTGTCATAGAATCATAGAATCTCAGGGTTGGAAGGGACCTCAGGAGGTCATCTAGTCCAACCCCCTGCTCAAAGCAGGACCAATCCCCAACTAAATCATCCCAGCCAGGGCTTTGTCAAGCCTGACCTTAAAAACCTCTAAGGAAGGAGATTCCACCACCTCCCTAGGTAACCCATTCCAGTGCTTCACCACCCTCCTAGTGAAAAAGTTTTTCCTAATATCCAATCTAAACCTCCCCCACTGCAACTTGAGACCATTACTCCTTGTTCTGTCATCTGGTACCACTGAGAACAGTCTAGATCCATCCTCTTTGGAACCCCCTTTCAGGTAGTTGAAAGCAGCTATCAAATCCCCCCTCATTCTTCTCTTCTGCAGACTAAACAATCCCAGTTCCCTCAGCCTCTCCTCATAACTCATGTGCTCCAGCCCCCTAATCATTTTTGTTGCCCTCCGCTGGACTCTTTCCAATTTTTCCACAACTTGCATCATGGGACTTGTAGACTAATCAGGGAGCCAGGTAACTGAACTACAAGTCACATGACACACCGTGGTAGCTCAGGCAGATACAGTTCATTGTCAAATCAAGGTGAAACAAAACTTTTCTGCATTTCCAAATCTACATTTCCTGAAAGTTCTGTGAACATGCTTGATATTTTGACTTTGCATCCCAAATTGGGATAAAAACAAAGGTTGAAATATTGGAATTTTCTATGGTACAGACATTCTGAAGTTTGTTTGGCTCTGTTAAAGGACAAACACAAATAGACAGATTAGTACTAAGGAGAACAAGAAAAATCACTTTATATGCAATTCACTGTAGGCTACTTGACAGAAGTACACTTTTAAGAGGACCTAAATATGGAGACGTGTCTGACTTTTTCTATGAAAATCTATGTTTTGTGTTTTCAAGAGGTTAGGCTAGACAATCATAATGTTCCCTTCTGGCCTTAAACTCTATTGGTGAAATCCTGGCGCCATTGAAATCAATGGGAGGTTTGTATTGACTTCAATGTGGTCAGGATTTCATCCGGTGACTATGTTTTCAAGAGCACTTTGGTTTGTTGGAAACTATTGATTTGATTGGATTTGGCCTCACTTAGTTTTAATCCACTCCTGGGTATAAAACAGAAAGTTGAGAGATCTATACAGGGATGTGTGGTGAAGGAATTAAAACAGACCTCAAGGAGCTGGTCCTCAGCGGGTGCAAAATAAAGTCAATGGAACTATGTTGAATTTTACCAGTAGAAGATCTGTCCCAGAGAATATTTTTTCCCAGAGACGTGCCAATGTCCAAGACAGTCAGCAGCACAAGCAGAGAAACCATGCTGTCTGCATGAGATCAGATAGCTGGCTGTTTTAAAGGAGAGTGTCTTCATCGATATTTCCATTTAATTGTTTTTGCGTATATTTTGTGCTTCTTCAAAAATCAATACACAAGGGGTGGGACCCATCTATGTCACAATCCATAAACAGTTTTTACTAACAAAGACTAGAACATATAAAGTGTCCAGCATTGCTAGACTCTTTATCTACATGCTAGGAAGCAGCCAAATAGCCTTTTGGTATTGTAATGAACTTTCTCTAATCATTTGTTCTCTCTGCTTCTCCCTTGGATATGTTTTTATGTCACTCAGGAGTCACATCAGTAATGTCAAGATACATCAAATCACAGAGCAGCTATTAAGAATAAGTGTGCTAAGAAGCCACTCAGGCTTCAATTAGGCAAGCAATTAGTAATAAGTTTGGGGCACCATCAGCAGCACATTGGTGGGGTTTTGTTCTTTTTGTAGGAGTGACAATTTGTTAAGCATCATCAGGCAGTATAAAGACAGAGATAGAGCAATAAGAATGCATGGCCTGGCTTTCATTGATTATACTTGAATGAGCAGAGGTCCCTTTTGTTGAGCAAAGACAGCAGCAAAAGGTGTTTCTTCCTTAGAGCTGCCTTTGCTAATCTCCTTGCTAAGAGTTTACTATTTAAAGCAATTGAAGCAATAAGCGATAGGCTAAGGTGGTCACACTCCACTGAGACTGGAGCTGGTCAGAAAATTTTAGTTGACACTGATTCTCAATGAAAAATACCTTTTTTTTGGTGAAAATCAAAGCATTTAGAAAAAAAGTCAATAATTAAAATTTTGGTCAAAACCCTTATTTCAGGGAGTGGGGTTGAATATGTCAAAGTATCCTGTTTGAGTGTTGTGGAATATAATATTTCAAATTTTCATATCAAAATTACTTTTAAAGAAGTATTTTATATAAAAAATTAAAAATATCAAAATCAGGAATGAAATGTTTTGATTTTTATCAAAAATGATTTTTTAATTTTTTTATCGAAATTTCAATTTCTTTTGTCTTCTTCCATTTTGAATTCACAGAATTTCCCACGAGATGGAAAATCTAATTCCCATCCAGCTCAAACGGAGACATTATGAGACTAATTTGGTGTAAATACTTGAGCAGCTTGATCCATATTTATTGAATAGGAAATTCAGTGTCTTTAGACGGGTTTCCAACATTGCAATTAGTTGGTGGCCCAGTCCTGGTTTCTGCCATTCAGTATGCAGAACTATTTCAGATGGTAAAACCACTCCTCACACTGGTTAGCAGGGACTACAAGAGTAGCCCCATTTATTTAAACGAAAGGGATCATGCAGAGGGATGTGGAAGAAACGAGCTCCACTCTCAGGTTGGAAGCAACAAAATCAGAGACAGCTTTATTCAAGCAGTTGCAAGGGACGAATACAGCTGGCAGAGAGCATCTCTGCCTCGCTTTCTCCAAAATACAAGCAAAATCACACAAGCATTTATACCTCTTTGTGACGTGCATTAATTAAAAACATCTGCAGTTTATTTAGGCTATTTGCTATCTATTCCAGTATTTTCTCACTTTCTCGTCTCAAAACATCGTTATCTCAAGGTTAGGTCACACTGACTATTCTGCTGTTTCCCACTCGCTTCTGACGTGAGCCCTGCGTCTGCAGGTCTCGCGATATTAGGCTAAGACTTAGCTCAACACTTGCTCTGTCTCTGACACTTAGGGTACGTCTACACTACCCGCCGAAATCGGCGGGTAGCCATCGAACTATCGGGGATCGAATTATCGCGTCTTGTCTGGACGTGATAAATCGATCCCCGAATGCGCTAGTTCGAACTCCGGTACTCCTGCTTGACGAGCGGAGTTACCAGAGTCGACGTGGGAGCCGCGACCGTCGATCGCGCGCCGCGCGGACGCGAGGTAAGCGCGCCAAATTCGAACTAAGATACTTCGACTCCAGCTTCGCTATCCGCGTAGCTGAAGTCGCGTATCTTAGTTCGATCCCTGCCCCTAGTGTGGACCAGCCCTTAAATGGCTGCACTTAAACCCTCTCTTTCTTTCCCTGCTTCCACAAGGAGGATGACCTGGTGGTTAAGGACCTGGATGGTGACCCAGGAAACCTGACTTCTATTCTTGGCTCTGCAAGAGTCTTCCTGAATGGTATGGACAAGTCACTTAGTTTCTCTGTTTTTTACACCCCCTAGTCGGGAAAAAAATGAGATAATAGTATTCCCTTTGTCGGTTTTATCAATTTACATTGCAAGCTTTTTGTGTATGTAGAGTGTCAAGCATAACGGGGCCCCAATGTCTCTGGGGGCTTTAGGTGCTACTGTATTACAGTCAGTGCTATCAAAGTAATTTTGGGAATAACTACTCACCAGTGTAAGTAAGGAGTTTACAGTATGTCCCTTGATGAATATCACAGGTAAACAATTGGCATCCTTCCCATTGTTTGTTTGCAAAGATGGTACGTTCTGTATTCGAGCTTACCAGTTAGTCTCCCAAGTCACATGGTCTTGTGGCTTGTCCCTGATTGGATGACTTAAACTTTAACAGGAGACTAGTGAAAGAATAGCAAAGATCAAATAATGCACGTCCAGTAGAAATTCATGAGACTTTGCTGGTCTGTGAATAATTCGGCCACCTATCTATTTGTGACTAATGAATGGCAGGATCCCAGGTATACCAGTCCATGAAATGGGAGCTATTTATTCATGAACCTGTGCTTTCTTTATAGGCCTGATTCTTTGTGCATTGCAGTCAATGTCAAAACTCCCACTGATCTCAATGGTGTAGATCCTGGTCCTATTTGATGCATTCTAGTAACTATTCGTTACCCAGCAGATTATCAATAACGGGTATTGCAAAGTCCTTCTGCAGCTGGGCAGTAGTTACGGAGTCCCAAACTCTATGCAAGTGTAACTTGTGGAAGTCAGTGGTGTTATGCCAGCTGAAAACATGGTCCTGTACATATCCCGAAGTGCTCAGCACCGGTTTTTGAAAATCCCTTGCCCTCACCTCCTGTATTTTGTACTATGGGTGTTTAAATGAATCCCGGCTAAAATTGAGGATTAGCATCACAATAGACATCAGGCCAATAATCATATGCTTGGCGGGCTAACGAGCCTTGGAAACAAATTGTCAGAGGTGAAGTATGTGCTAAAAGTAACCTGAGCGGTTAACCGAGTCTCGTTCTCTTCATAGCAACTTTAGTGGGGGCAAAGCAACATTAATTGTGTGTCCAGGAAGGTGGGAGGCCTCTAGTCCTTGCTTAGTCTGTGTCTGAAATGAGCTCATCTGAGATCAATGCACATGCAGTAGATTGTGTTGCAGTGTCTATAACAGTGTAATTAGACGAGGTTCGGGACTCTCTCAGCGAACGGAATCCGTGGGAGGTGAATACAGTGCATATGTTACCCACGCTTCCTTCAGGTCCATGCTGGATAGACACACACAGGTTTGCCATTGCTCAGTCCAACTCTCCCTGACACTTGCTCATTCGCCCATTGTGCTTTATCAGATTAAGGGCCTCATCTCTATTTGTCTGTCACAATATTTCCCATCAGCCGCGTGGTGCGGCCAATACCAAAGGGATTGAACAATAATTATGTATAAGTGACGGGTGTAGATGGCCCAAATGCTTAATGCCTCCTCTGTATTCCATTTGCCTGCTGCCTAGCCCATGCCGCATGGATTAGTTTGCTACGGTCTGCTGATGCCTTTCTAGCCAGACAAAACATCCCCGCAGGAGAAAGGGATCGAATACCTTTGTTCCACGACAGGCCAGAGGACCTGGCCACAGAATTCTTATTCATGCTTTTTCTTTATAAATGTCTGTGAAATCTGTTTAATAATTGTCTTTGCCATTTCAGGGAAAGGTTATTGCAAAGCTTATTAACTGCAAATGGCCTCTTTCTGGTACATGCGGTTCTAATGGGAAACAGAGTAGGATTTTCAAAAGAACCTAGGGGCACGGTGTCTACACTGCAGCAGGGGAAATTTTCAAAAGTATCAAAGAGATTTAGGAGCACAGGTGACTTGTGCTTCTAAATCACGTGGTGCTTTTGAAACTTTTTCTTAGAGAGAATGGATAGTTGTGAAGGATGTAGAGGTGCTTGGTAAGGGTTACTGATCTGTGTTGTTGTTGCTGCAGAGTCGTTAATGCTGCTAGCGCTGCCGTTCTTGGGGCTCGCAGAGAGTGCCTCTGGCTGACTCAGCAGACCTCAATGTTGTTGATAAAGAGAGACCACAGGCTCGGTTCGGTGACGACGGCGCTCAGCCAGGTTTATTGTTGACAAAGAACATTGCCCCATAGGAGCTACAGGTACATTAACACGTGTATGCCTGTGACAGAGTACCAGTTCAATCAACATTACCGTGATGCTGTCCCCTAGACCAGTACAAAGATGCCCCTCCCCTGACTTCTCCTTTTTATAGATTGATACAACCTAGTTACGGGTTACACTCCAGATGTTATTAGTTACCACCCTTATACCTTGTTTGAACAAAACATCCTTATCCATTATCCTGTCATCTCCTCCTTATTTTTACGAGGGGTCGGTGTGTTCCTGTGCCATCTCTTCGGAATGCGTTTATGTAGTTACTTGAGATCTGCGTGTTTTTGTACCATCCTCTTCAGTCAGGAATTTGCTTACTTCATGAGCTGATACCTAGTGTGTTACTATTCTGCCAAGGACAGGCCTACTCTGGTTTACAGCCTTTGGTTCACACTGCTAGCTATGCTTAGGGCCCCAGCAAGGCCTACAATCTGGACTATGAGAGGGGAGCAAACCGTTGCAACACCTTCCCCCACAGGTAGGTACTGTCACAAGGCCAGTGATTGTGAGCCAATAAGGCTGAATGGGTCTGGCTGCCTGAACAAAAGAGCAACCATCATGGAGATATTCCCCAAGATGGCCGGCTAGCCAACTAGGAAAACCAGTCTGAGGCAGAAGGAGGACTTCACACCAACGCTCCGTAACAAGGGCTGTGGGGTAATATGGAAACTGAGCTCAGACTCACAGAGAAGGGGGAGACTTTCAAAAAGCTCAGCTACCCTAAGAAAACGGGGAACAGATTGGTGGGAGACAAAATGAGACCGGTCTGCATCCCAGGAGCTCCTTAGCTTCCAAAAAGAATGGAAGTCCATTCTACTCCTGTACATTATGAGGAAACCCGCTCTAATTCAGCTTGTAGGGAAGTGTGATATCAGATGAGGCTACATATGCCTGTCGGCTCTTTGTTGTTTTAAAATCCCCTTTTCTCTAATGCTTTGCTAAATGAAAATATACCGATTTAAGGGCCTTTTGGTCACCACAGCAGTGGTTACAGGCTCAGAAAGCGGGAAAACACAGGTGCCTGAAAGCCAGCTGGAGCTGCAGGGTGGAATACCAAGGGTAATATAACCAGACCCTGGTCTAAGAGGGGGAGAATTGCAAGAGTCCACCCTGAGGCAGGTGAGGGCAAGAGGCCCAAGACACGAGGTGGGTGCCATTCAGAGAGACTGGAAAGGGGGCACAGGTGCAGCTCGCCCTGTAACCCTGATAATACTGACAGGCAATTTGTTTTAATGTTAAATGTAAGAACAGCTAAGGATGGGGAAAATCGCCTGACCTTGATGAGACAGTATTTCACTGATGTGAGGCAGTGTGTTCAGAGGCTAGAGCGCTGGACTGGGACTCTGGAGACCTGGCTCCTATTCTTGGTTCTGCCACTGGGTTGCTGGGTGACCTTGGGCAAGTCACTTCACTCCCCCTGCAGTGTCCGCGCCGAGGAGTTACAGCACAGCACTTTGGTGTGCACTGCTTTCACAACCGTGGAGCAGGGTAGATATAGATTTAGTTAAGTGCCTGTGGGACAAATTTTCCTATTAAAGGGTTTTAATTTGTACCCTGCAGGCTAACTATAAAGACTGAGGAGTTTGTGGTGCCTTCAGTTTAGGGATGTAGATGGAGCTGGCTGAGGGAAAAAAATACAAAAAATCTTGTTTTTTGTTGACTTATTTCTCCTGGCTCGATCAGTGTGTGGGAGTGTTGCTGTTTGCAGCACAACTGCTTTTGCTGTACTCGTTGACTAAATAGAGGGCTTCAGTCCAGGGCTGGAATCCTTCGTAAGTGCCTTCAGATGAAGGACTTTGAGCGAGAAGAAACTGGAGGGGGAGAGGGCCCGGTCCAAAGTCCACTGAAGTCAGTGGGAGTCTCTCCATTGACTTTGCTGGGCTTTGGATCAAACCCATAAATCGTATAATTATTAATAATAATTTGTATTATCATAGCATATAGGATCCCCTTGTGCTAGGCACTGTACAAACTCAGAAGAAAAAGATAGTTCCTTCTCCAAAGAGCTTACAATCCAAGTACAAAATAGAAACAACACATGTATAGGCAGAATATTGGGAGATACAAGGAAAAGCTGAGACAATAACTCATAAGATGGTTGGTTAAATAATAAACTCTAGTGTTCTTACATACCTTCACAGCACCACGCACACCAATGCGCTCCATAAATAGTTGTGCTGGTCAGAATATGGGGTTTCATCAAAATCATCATGGGTTTTTTTTTCATGTGAACATGTTGATTTCAATGAAGTTTTCTGTTTTTTTTTAACAGGAAAATTCGAAACAAAACGTTGCACTTCGTATCAACATGTCAAAAATGTTGATGGTTAGAAAGAAGCTACGTCATTTCCATTCAAAATGTTGATTTTTTTTTCATTTTGACATTTCTGAATTTAGAGTTTGTTTTAGAGTTGTTCTGCAAAAATGTTCAGTGTTTCAACTTTTGGGGGGAAAAAGTCAAAATATTGGAATTTACTGTGAAATGGCGACCCTGTTTTCCCAACAGCTCTAGTAAATCATAATCACTCTGCTGGGATTTCTTATTAAAATATTGTAGTCGTTTAGGATTTGATGTCAGTTTACATGCTGAGCAGTATCTTGTCTGATTGCTAGGAAAACGCCCTGCTTTACTATATATTTTTTTTCTTTTAAAGATTAAAAGGGAACTTGCTCATGTGGAAAGGAAATTCTGAAGGAGACCCTGATTCAGCCAGGTAATTAAGCATACATCTAACTTTGGGCATGTGAATAGCCGCACTGAAATCAATGCTGAATTGGGATCTCAGAATATAGATATAACCTCTTATCTGAATCTACATGAAATAGCTGGTCTTTAGCCAGGGTTCTCTCTCTCTTTATTATTAGACCATCACAGAAATTGTATGTGGGTTTGTACTTAGTCAAGTAATAGATCATAAATTCTAACTTCCATTATAAGATATTACATTTAACGTACTAAAGATTCTACACAACACCCATCACGCTGCTTTGTTTCACCTTTGCCTGTGGAAGTAGTGCTCTCTAGTGGAATAAAATGGAAATTCATGCTCTGTATTGCCCAGACCTACACAGCAAGTTAACTTGTCTACAACTCTAGAGGGATATTTGTTACATCTAATAGATTTCTAAGACACCAGATTACTTCCTTGAGACTTGCAGCACATGTGTGATGTATAATTTAAGTGACAAATCTATACATTGGTTTCAATGGCCACAGAAGTTTTATGCATTACAGTCAAGGATGAATAAATTAAAAAATCAAGCTGTGCAATCAGTAAGATCTCCATGGCATGAATTTTATCAAACATCAGACCGCATATTTCTGTGGGCAGTAGGGGCTAGATTTTCAAAAAAGCTCAGCCTCCAGTAACTCCCACTGTTTCCAAAGAGAGTTTCTGCTTTTGGAATAGCTGGCTACTTATTTAGAAAAATGGTCTGGGTAGCACCTGTTCCTCTGCTGGTGTAAATCAGCAGTGATTCATTGACGTCCATGGACCAAATCCAAAGTTGGTGTAACTTGACCTAGCTCCATTGATGTCCCTGGAGTGATGCTGAGGATCTGGAGCAATATTTGGACAATACCACAAAACATTGGCTTGGATAATAATAGCCAAACTATATTTGACAGGAAAATAAAGCAGAGAAAAATGGCTCCAGGCTGTTATATGTAACCAAGAGCAGTATGGTATGAGTTCGATCTAGAATGAGCATTAGCAAACTATGTCATGAGCCAAAGGCCAGGGTATATTTAGAACAAACATAACCCAGCATAGCATAGCATACAGCAGCCCAGGATATTAGTGTTATGGTTCAGTGTCAAATAAATGAAGATTCTGGGCCCAATCCTCCTGTCAGGCAAGTCCCTGGCAAAATTCCAATTGGCATCACAGACCTAGAATCCAATCCTAATTGCTGCTGCCTCTCTCTGTTGCACAAAAGGGTGTGAGTCCATGGGAAATGTGCAGGGGAAAGCCATCACAAGCCGGCTTGCTCCTCAGGCTTGCTGTTTCTGCTGCATAGCCATCTAAACTCCTGGTACTCTTCTGCATTGCTCAGTGTGGAAGAGAAGTAATAGAGGTGACTGTGAAGAAAAGGGGAGATGCTTGTCTTATGCACCACCCAGCAGCAGTCATCTTTGTAGGGCTCCAGAGGAAAAGGAAGGTACACAGTTATGGCACAACCTTATCAATACACTCGAGGCAGCGTGATGTAATGCAGTATTTCCCAAAGTTTTCAGATCATAGAATCATAGAATCATAGAAGATGAGAGTTGGAGGAGACCTCAGGAGGTCATCTATTCCAACCCCCTGCTCAAAGCAGGACCAACCCCAACTCCAACTTGAATAAGGGCAACCCCTTATTCAAAGTCAAACATTTTCATGACACCCACCTTACATTTACCATCAGAGAAAAAAAATGCATCTATGATAACACCGATAAGCCTGTACAATTTATTGGCGTGTGTTTTGGGAGATTGATAGTAAGGGTCAGAGTGTGCCGGGTGTGGGGGAATGAGATTTTCTTTCCCTTAAATTATAATAATTTTTTCTATACCCTACCAACCCTAGAACTCAGAAGAGCCGGGTTCTACCCCTGGTTCTTACACCAAGCTGCTGTGTGACCTTGGGCAAATCACTTCACTTCTCTTTCCCCTCCCATCTTTTGACTTGTCTGTTTAGATTGTAGAAGTTGTTTCTGAGTAAATGTTTGTACAACGGGGCTCTGATCTCCAGGGGCGAGTCTCTGTGCTACCATAATACAAATAATAATAAAAACACTGAATTTTCTTCGTTTAGTCTTTATGGATAGTGTAACCCTATGATATACCTAACCCTTAAGTTTAACAATATTTGTGCTTAAAATATTAAAACAATTAAAGGAAATTTAAAGAAATGACCTGATCTTTACATTGGTTAAAGAGGTGAAATATTCTTAGAATTAATTTTTTTTTCTTTCCTACAAGTAACCAGTGCTAACGCTGAACAATAGAGAAATGAAGATGTCAGTGGTTTCTCTCTAGTTTTTTTTTTTTAATGGCCTTTAAATCTAGTTGCACTTTTTTGAAATCTGAAAATGAACTCCGCTTTGATATTGCTGATAGTGGATCTCGGGTTTTGTGACAGAGACACTGGCTGAAGACACCTTCATTCCGAAAACACGAATACATTTTAGAAGCTGTCAGCAGCCGTGGAAAAAAATCGATGTATTTATTCATGAATGTATGTGACATCAGCATTCATCCCAGCTGTTCTCACTGTGATCTGTTTGTGAGCTTTCTTTGCTAAACATCAAAACGTTTCCCTGAGAAGGCAAACGAGATGGCGTGCTCACGAGCGGTTCAGCATGTCCCTATTTGTAGCAGAAAAACTTCCACTTGGTCCACCTGCCTCCCCAAATGGATGAGGTTCACAAGCTGGGTGCAACAGCATCGGCCACCCGCCATGCATTCTGGGATACAGGAAGTCCTGCAGGACGTCTTGTACCTGGATTGCTCCAGCCTCTCACTGAGCTCCTGCTAGGTTCACCTGGCAACCAGCTAGCGGCGGATCTAGTTGGGGTCCAGGGATGCAGTTGCACCAAGATAAATCTGGCCCTGGTGTGCACTCACACAGCAGGGCCACCTGGGGAGGAGGTGAAAGGGGCAGTTTACCCTGCCCCCCCCGTTTCAGAGGATCCCAAACCCAGGGATGCCATTTAGGTGGCAGGAGGCTGGGCATTGGGCAGGAGGAGGCTCAGACCAGCCTCAGCAACAGCAGCACCTGGGGAGGCTTCACCTTCTTCAGGCTTCTCCTGAGAGGCTGGGGGTGAAGGGCTGGAGCAGGGGATCTTCAGTGGCTGCAGTTGGGGAATGGGCTCCGTCCTGGGTCTCATATTCCCACTCCCTGCTGGATGTTGTCCCCCCACCATTTGAAATCTGAAACGGAGCCCCTGCCCGACCCACAGAATTCGAGTGAGTGGGAGGGGACAGGGTACCCACTGAATTGGAGGTTACATCCCTCCCTGTGGCCGTCTTGACCGATTGATCAATCCTTGGTCTTCTCTCACCCCATGGCAAAAAGGTTCCTGAAAGGCATCTCAAGACTGTACCTGCTGGTCAAGGATCTGAACTTGGTCCTCTCAGAGCTGATGGATGCTCCCTTCGAAGCTATTTGCTCTACCTCTCAATGAAAGTGGCCTCTTAGCAATCACATCTGCCAGGGGAGATAGGGAACTGCAGGCTCTGATGGCAGAGCCACCTTATACTGTCATCCATAGGGACAACGTATCCATGAGATCGCATCCTAGATTTCTTCCCGAAGTGGCATCCATACCAATGAACTCATCCACCTCCCTGTGTTCTTTCCCAAGCCTCGTGCTGGAAGGGCAGAACAGAGGCTGCACACGCTGGATGTGTGCAGAGCCATACTGTTCTATCTGGATAGAACACCGTCCTCCAGAAATCACCCAGACTCTTTCTGGTTCATGTGAGGAGAGTCAAAGGATAAGCTATGTCTACACAGAGAATATCAAACTGGATTGCCCAATGCATCAGGCCATGTTACTGGCTAGTAGGCATGCAGCTGCCTAGTTGAGTATGTGCTTACTCTACCGACGTGCCGTCTGCCTCTGTGGCCTCTCCAGGAACCTTCCTGTTCAGGATATTTGCAGAGCAGCGACCCGGTTGTCCGTACACACATTCCTGAAACTACAGGACAGGTGCAGGCAGCCTGGGACAATGGAAGATTTGGGAGATCCGTATTACAAACCATATTCACAGGCACTCCACACACCTGCCCGCTGTGAGTCACCAGCTGTGGAATATGTACACGGACTGGCACACGAAGAAGAAGTTACTTTATCTGTACAATAACTGGCGTTCTTTGAGAGGTGTGGTCGGTGCACCTGTTTCACACCCCACCCACTGTCCCTCCTACTTCGGAGTCCTGATGGCATGGGATCTCCTGGTGGTGAAGGAACTGGGTATGATGGGGTGGCCCTACCCCTTATACACTCGCAAAGCTCAGGATGAAGGGAAAGGCACATGCGCTTCCTCCATAGATACTGCTAATTTAGAAGATACTTAGAGGTATGTGCACTGAACATGCATTCACCAACCATGGAATATCTATACGGACTGTATATCTCAAAGACATTCAGACGCTGTACAGGTAAGTTAACGCTTTTTGAGGGTGGGATTTTCAAAAAACACTAAGGGAATTAAGTGTCTAATTCCCATTGGAAGTCAATGGGAGTTGGGTGCTTAACTCCTTTGAGCAATAAACTCAAGATTTTCCAAAGCGATTAGTGATTTTTGGGTGCAAGCTGAATGACCGACTTAACATCTTATGGGGGCCTGGCCTTCAGGAAGAGCTGAGCACCTGACCTCTCAAAATCAGGCCCCGTTAAAAGATTATAAATGGACCGCCCCAAATCACTTCCGAAAATTGTGGCTTAAGGGACCGATCCAAAGTCCAATGAAGACTCCCATTCCAGGGGCTTTGGATCAGACCCTAAGATCTAACCCTAAATGCAACAAAGTTTTCTTTCTTTTCAGAGGGTAAGAAACAGCTGAAATGAAATGGAAGGGGGGGAATATCCGCGAGAGATTCACATTTCAATAAAGCCCATTTTGCAGATGCTAGGGTTAAGGTGCATTGCAATCAGTGCAGCTGCCATGTTTTCCTCTAATTGTCATCCCTGTTGTTCTTTTATATTCAGCCCACATGCTATAAGAAGAAGTGAAGAGACCATTTCATATCAGCTAATTATTATGTTGATGTTATTAATTTAGACTAAGGATAATAATAAGATAGTGTGCATGAAGAAAGAATTCATTATGAAATTAATTGCTCTGATTAGGGGCAACACATGAGATAAGGTTTACATAGCATTTAAGAAACAATTAGTTTTGATGGCTATTCGGCAGCTTAAGACATGGAAATCTGGAGTGTGAGTTTTACATTTCTCCCCCGCCTCCATTCATATGCTAAGTCCTCTGGTAAACATCACTTGTGCAAAAGAAAATGGAAATCAGTGGATTGAAGCAAAGCTGGGTAATGAGGTATTATTGATACAGGCTGTAGATGTTCCAATTATTCCTGCCTTGGGTTTGGAAATGATTTCACAGCAACACTAAAAAAAATGGGTTTTACCAAGTCAGTTTGAATCTTTCAGTTGTTGTTGTTGTCTTTTCCCCTAATAGACATGGAAAGGGCTTGATGATAGTTATCTTTTTGAATGGACTCTTGCTCTTTCTTTATGTTTCCATTCTCTCGAGCGCTCTCTGGTAGAATGGCACCCTCAGTATGTGGTGCACCTGTTTCCAATCCATTGGCTGTACGTGAAACTGAACACGTTTCCGTGTCCCTGGATCTTACATGGCTTTGTTCTTGTTCCCCCTAAATTCTTCATGAGGAAACCAGGGAAAAGTGTCTCTCTCACGTGTCGTGGGTGGGCTCAGCATTGGCTTAACTCTGTTCCTGAAGAAGTCACTGTGAGTTTTTTACCAGGGACTTCAACGGGAGCCCAGTTAGGTCAATGCTGAGTGCTTTTGAAAAATCCCATCCTAAAACCAGGCTCCTCAGTATAAGGAGAGCTAAGGCGTTCCCGGCGTGTTCCGAGTCTACCCCACGCTAGCACAGAAAGGGTTAATTGGAGTGAGAGCCCAGGGAAGGTACCTAGCCACGCCTGGCAGGTGGGCCAGCCCCTTACTGAGGAGTTCCACATCGGGGAGGAGCTGGGGGCTAGAACAAGGAGAGGAAGCTTGGGGCAGAGCGGGGCTGCATGGTAGGGTGACTAGATGTCCTGATTTTATAGGGACAGTCCTCATTTTGGGGTCTTTTTTTTTAATATAGGTTCCTATTGCCCCTCACCCCCTGTCCCGATTTTTCACACTTGCCGTCTGGTCACCCTACTGCAGGGGGAGCCAGGAATTCTGCAGTCCCTCTGTGGGATTGGGGGGGAGACGAAGAGCCCAAGCAGGGGTTTAGCTGAGGCCCAAGAGAGGGACAAAAGGCCAAGCCTGAAGACAGCAGGCTCAGGGAGATAGCGGGTTAGGGGGAAAGGGGGGTCCTGAATATAGACAGACCTCGCCTGGTAACTGCAGGTTCCCTGCACTGGAAGCCAGAGGGTGATAGGAAACCGCCCCCGAGAGAAGGATGATGGAGCCCGTGAAAGAAAGTTATGAGGACCATGGGGCCAGAATCCTGACGAAATGACTTTGGATTTTGTTACCCTGGAAGGGGTGGACTTAAACATGACCAGGCTGGAGGGCCCAGTTACAGGAAGAGAGATCACTGCAGGGCCAGAGTGACTGTGGGCAGCAGGTGCTAGAGAGGAGAGAGCCTGCTATGCCATGCCCAGCCATGAAGAGGTGCTCCAGCAGTGAGTCCTCCTTTCACAGTCAGTCACTGGGATCTTTGCCTGCTGTTGTAAATTGGCTCTGAGCATAATATTTGTGCACGAGATTTACCTTCTGCTTTCCAGCCATCATTATCCATGAGTTTTGTCTACCACCAATGCCACTTAGTTCATATCTGGAACCAATGGCAGTTATTCAAGTTCACTGAGCAAACCATATTGTTGCTTCTTTTCCTGACACCAGCATTATCCCTCCGCCAAGCAGTAGCTGATTTCTGAGGCCTTGCAGGTTGGCTTCAGAGTGGAGAAGATATAAGTGATGCACCCCAACCACTCCGGGAATGAGAGGGTCAAGCAGCATTCAGTGCACTCCCTTCCTTCAGTTATCTCCTCCACTCAACATGCCCCAGGGAGCAAATTTGCCACAAGAATGCCTCAAATCAGAGCACAAGGCAAAAAGAAAACTCTCCTGCTGCTCACACAGCTCATTCTCCCCTAAAGGTGCCTATTTCATAACCCAAAAACTCAGAACACAGTATGTCTTCCTATGAATCAAAACTTGCTCGCACACTAAGGGAAAGTATTTGGAGTATTATCGGTAACAGCACCAGCTGGTGCCACCTGTCATAACACTAATATGGGCCTGATCCATAGCTCACTGAATTCAGTAGGAATCTTTCCAGTGACTTGAAGGGCCCTTAATGTATTTTCTAGAGTTGTTTATTGCTCTGAGTATGGCTCATTAACTTAAATTCATATAAAATACCAAGCTTTTAAAATCACAGTTTGTTCACTTATATGGACATACCCTTCCATTACCAGGAATAGCTTCTAGAAACACGAGAAGGAGAAAATACATAGTTGGGAAAGATATCAACCATAACCACATTCAGGGCCTTGGGCTTCTACAGCTCCTTGCTCCTGTCCCCCAGAACGCTGGCAGCCCTTTCTATAGCAGTTTATGGAACAGCCACTTCCAATTTACTTCCTACTATAAAAAAACAAAGACCCTAAACCTGCCACTGACTGCCCACCTCTGAAGCCAATAATCCACATCAGCAGAGTAAACTGCAGGACTGGGGCCAAAATTTGCAAAACTGAATATTCCCCAATAGCGGGCCAAATTCTTCTTTCATTTCCTTCAGTGGAAAACCCTGAAGTCAATGGAGTGGCTTTGGAATTTGCATCAGTGGAACGGAGAGCAGAAGCTGGCTTGCAATTAAGTGACTATGAAGCATAATCATCAGATGCTCCTAGTCCAACCCTCAGGAGAAGGTCCTATAGACGACATCGCTTGAGAGGAACTTAGTCGTGCTGCACTCATGCAGCACATTGCAGCCGACTCAGAGCAAAGACCATGACACAGAAGCAATGACCAATAGCAGAGCAGGCTGCGGCTAATTTATGACTACAGTATAATGACAACAACCTTCCCTCCTCCCCTTCCCCCGCGCCATTATATAACAGCAGGCAGCACTGTAGCTGGATACCAAGGTAATAAAAATTATCTGTGTGATCAATAGGCTTTCCCGTCCACTAGGGCTTTGAAACCTCTGCTGTCATGCTTTCTGCTATAATTAGGCCTTGATGAACTTCAAATGGTTAACGACTGTGAAATTGCATGTCTGCAGAGACAATGCACATCTGGAATAAGCACACACAATTCAACTGCCTCCGGAGTCCCACGCACAGGACTTCAAATACCGGTTCTTTGACATGCTAATGCCTGTCTTGGCTATGCCTGACATCCAGACTTGCTGGTGTAACGAGAAACTTCAAAGGGCCGAGGACGCACTTCCCAGTTACTGGGGCTTTCGCTGGTGCGGGGGGAAGTCTAGTCTCAGAGCAGCAGACAGAGCGCTCGGGACCGCCCCATCGCAATCTCACCACCTCATATTGAGTCAAAGTAGGAATGGGCTGGGGGGGAAACCAACCCGACAAACCCATAAGTGCCTGCTCTTGAGATCAAATGGGAAGGCATGTTTGATGATGCAAATTGTCTGAGTGCAAGAGCAGCTGCTTTGTATATATATTAGAAAAAGACAGCTCTTGGGGCGTGAGGTGGGTGGGAAGATGTGTGAAAACTTAATCAACTCCTCCTGACAATTGGCTTTCTCAGAGCTATGGGATGCAATAGGGAATAACTGGAAGTTTCTTTTGTTTGTTTCCCTGCCCCGTCGAGTCTTTTTTTTTTTTTTCCACATCAGTTCTACTGTTTTTACAGCAAGGAAATGAAATCTTTCCTCCTTATCAGCACTAGCTGTCCTGTACCACAACAGAGTGAATCAGAAGGAGATGAATTCAGATTCGCAAGTTTCCTCCGTAAAGAAGCAGCTCAAACCTCCAAAAAACCTTGTCTAAAATCAGTGCGGACCTTCCTAGGCACAGACAATGTGAACCTAGACTTTGATTAATAATTCAATATTACGGTGGCACACAAAGGCCCATTTAGCTTGGTGTTGTACAAACACATCGTAAGGGCTTACACTATAAAAGGTTATTACCCTCATTTTGCAGGTGAAGGTCAGAGATTATGTGATGCAGGCAAGCAGGCTGTGAGAGATAGGGATTAAACACAGATCTTCTGTCCGCGACTTCACTCTCATAACCTCTCATAACCTCTCATAACCACCAGGCCCTCTCTTCATTGGCACAAACTCTGTATTACCCTCGTGTACATTAGAGTGTCCACATTGGAGCACTGGAGCAGCAACATTGAGAGCTGACTCGGGCCTAAGGAAAACAACAAATTGCTACTCGGGCACTAGCATATGTGCATCCTGCAGCGTGGATTTCCGGTAGGAACAGAAAGGTTTCCTTTTATTGCTCACAAAGGTGAACATAGAAATGGCCACGTTGTGTCAGACCAATGGTCCATCTTGCCCACTATCCTGTCTTCTGACTGTGGCTAGTCCCAGATGCTTCAAAAGGAGAAAGCAATTATTGACTAACCCATCCCCTGTCGTCCAGTCCCAGCTTCTGGCAGTCAGAGGTTTAGGGACATCCAGAACATGGTGTTGCATCCCTGACCATCTTGGCTAATAGCCATTGATGGACCCATCCTCCATGAACTAACCTAATTCTTTTTTGAACCCTGTTATGCTTCTGGCCTTCACAACATCCCCTGGCAATGAGTTCCACAGGTTGACTGTGGGTTATGTGAAGAAGTGCTTCCTTTTGTTTGTTTTAAACCTGCTGCCTATTCATTTCATTTGTGACCCCTGGCTCTTGTGAAGAACTACACACATTATTGCTAGCTAAAAACACTGCACAGTATTCAGCAAAGGGAGGAGCCTTCATCAAGATATTGTACGTGTAGGATCAAGGCCCTCTCCTAGGCCACATCTACACTACCCGCCGGATCTATCGATCTATCGGGGATTGATTTATCACGTCTCATCTAGATGTGATAAATCAATCCCCGAATTGACGCCCGTAGTCCACCTCGGCAGGAGGAGTAAGCGGAGTCGACGGGGGAGCCGCGACGGTCGACTTTCTGCCGTGAGGACGGCCAGGTAAGTCGAACTAAGATACTTTGACTTCAACTACGCAAATAGTGTAGCTGAAGTTGTGTATCTTAGATCGATCCCCCCCCAGTGTAGACCAGCCCCCAGAGTAGGGAGGAAGAGCTGCTTCAGAACAGACTGTTGGCATGTATGTTTCTGAGCCTGTCATTTTTGTTATGCTGCTTCCACTTTCTCCTTGCTTCATATAAAGGCCCAGATCTTCAGCTCGTGTAAATTGTCGCAGCTCCATTGTCTTTAACTGAGCTATGATGTTTCGCACAAAAATGGAGATCGGTTATGTTTTGTGCCATGCAAACCCAAGGCAGCGTTGTGTCAAGGGCTATGCCCTGGATTTCACAAACCGAAACCATGACTGCACTAGGAGCGGTATTGGATTACTATTATACTATACCAGAAAAGCACTCCTGAAGTGCACCCACCTACATTGGCAAACCCGCCTTTGTAGCGGTATGCCAGAACCACGCCCCACAAGTGAAAGGAACTAGACCGAGACGTTGCCAGTGTACTTGCATCGACACTAGGGACTTCTGCTATGGTCGGCCAGGGATTATGCTGCCAGAAACCTGTTGTGTAGAGCGAGGACATGGCTGCTCACTTTTCTTGTTAATTTCCTAACCTCCTTCAGAAATAAAACGCAAAAAAAAAGTCCTCCTGAAAAAAATGTTTTTTTTTATTTGTATCACCATAGGTGATGGGGTGTTTACTCCACACGTGCCCTGAAAGGGATAAAGCAGATGGAGAAGGGGGATAAGTCACCCAGCAGGCCACAGCTGAGAGAAATCAGGTGGCTGGAGGCATCCCCTGCCTGAATGAGGGAGCCCAGCTGAGGAGGAATGAGAAGGGCTGGACATATAAAGGCAGAGGAAAGCAGGGGGGCTGCTGAGAAAGTCTGCAGTCACCCTTGGGAGAAGGGAAGCTGCAGAGACACGGCGCCTGCAGTTGCTCCCTGGGATGAGGGAGTGGTGAAGCTGGCAATCCCGGGGTGGTGGTGTGCCAGATGGTACGAAAAGGGCTCAGGGAAAGGCCTCAAGCTCTAGAGGGGAACAGAGCTTGGCTGCTGACTAGAGTATCCCTGAGCTGGGTCCCAGAATAGAAGGTGGGCCTGGATTCCCCTGCCAGCCACTGAGGGAGCGGCACCACGGGGCAGAGAGTGGGGAGACTGCTGAGGATTGTGGAGAAAGACTTTGCCACCTTGGAAGGAGAAAATGTGTCTAGTGACCTGGCCGGAGGGCTGAGTCACCAAGTGGAAGCTGCAGCTCCTGGAGGGAGAGGGGCTGCAGACAGAGAGAGGGACAGCATGATGGCGTGCAACTGCGAGTTGGGGCGTTGATATTCCCCAGAGTGACCAGGAGGAGGCGCCATCCTAGCGGTGAGTGGAACGTCCCCGTCACACCATAGCCCATAGGAGCTCTAGTCATGGACCACAGCTCCATTGCTCTAGGCGCTGTACAAACACAGAACAGAAAGATGGTCTGTGCCCCAATGGACAGAGTACTTAGGCTGTTCCTCTGGTATGGAGCAACAGAGAGTCCTGTGGCACCTTATAGACTAACAGATGTATTGGAGCATAAGCTTTCGTGGGTGAATACCCACTTCGTCAGACGCATGTAATGGAAATGTCCAGAGGCAGGTATAAATATGCAGGCAAAAATCAGTCTGGAGATAACGAGGTTAGTTCAATCAGGGAGGGTGAGGCCCTCTTCTAGCAGTTGAGGTGTGAACACCAAGTATGAATAGGGTATGAATATTCTTGTGGTTAAGGCATAGGGCTGGGAATGAAGAGATAAGAGTACACTTCCCAGTTCTGCCCACAGTATCAAGTGTGAGCCTGGTTAGTCCCTTAATCTTTCTCTGTGCCTTGGTTTCCCCATCTGTAAATTGTGGGAAGAATACTTCTCTACCACACGAGTATTATGAGGCTGCATTTGGGGTATTCTCTTACTATGGTGCCGAGAGGCAGACTACTGCCTACCAGTAACGAGACGAAGGATGGCCCAGTGGTTAGGGGGCTACCTTATGACCTGGGTTCAATGCCCTCCTCTTCCAGTTCTTCATATGTTACTTTGGACAAGCCACTTAGGCCTAGATCCACAAAGGTATATCGGTGGCTAATTCCCATTAATTTCAGTGGGAGATAGGCACCTTAGTATCTTTGGAGACCTGGGCCTCAGGATGTGGGCTTCCATTCCCCATCTGTAAAAAGGAGATATAGTATTTCCCAACTTCACAGGAATGTTGTGAGGATCAACTCATGAATGACTTTGACGTGCTCAGGTGCCATGATAATGGCAGACAGGTAAGTTCCTTAGATAACAAAATATGTATTACCACAAAGGCTTTAAAGACATGATCAAAGATTATCTCAGGCAGGTTGTAGGAAAAATGTAATATCATTGCTTGAGAATTGCTAGTGTACGTCATACAACTAAAGATTGTATCAGAAGGTGTATGAACAAGGGGCCAGAATTAAGGCTGTGCTTTCAACCTTTATAACTTTGAATGAATATGTCATGCAGTTGGACCTTTGGAGAGGGTGAGGGCTGTAGTAAGTTTTGAAATGTTATGATCACCTAACATTTTAAAACCCTAAACTGTTCTTAGATTCTACTACCATTTGTGTGATGAACCCATACGTGTATTTTTACAAAATGCAAAAAGCACTCTTTAGAAACACAGTATCAGAACTACCCTTGGTATCTCCGGAGGAGCAGGCTGTCTTACATATTCCCAGTCCACACTAATTCCTCCCCCTCTCCCCCCAAAAAAGTGCTTTGAATCAGCAGTGCTTGCGTAAATTCCTGGCACACGTGTACTGCACTACAACCCCGGTCACCGCCATTTTTAATTAAATCTCACGTTGAAAAAACAAAACAAAACAACCAATGATAGAACAGCCACGTGACACCTCACACCCCTAACACACACAGTATCCATTCAGTTGGGTTGTTTGCATTATTTCATCTGTTGACGAAGAAGAGGCCAGATCCATGCTCCATTGACGTCGATCTATGCCAATTCACAACACAGACCTGATCCCACACCAAGGGAGTTTTACCTTTGACTTCAATGAAGGCAGGATTGCAGCCTCAAATGAGAATTTGGCTCCCCATCTCTGTGTGCAAATGTAGGTTATCTTGCAAAGAATCTCTTGGACCATTCCTTTATAAAGGCCTGAGAGTGGACATCCAGGGGTATGGTCTATTAGTCGAACTGAAGAGAGATTACATGAGAAGCAGAGCTGTGCAAAACCTTCCTTGGTAGAAATATGGCTAATACTTACAAACGTGTGTCTAAACTTAGGTAGTGACAGCTGGTTTTTGGTCCCCTAAATAAATGATTGATTGATAGTTCTCACTGACCTGATAATAAATAAAGTATTGACTTCCTGATTCTCAGAAGAGCTCAGCTCCCACCTGGGCTCCCACCTAAATAATTGGCCAGATTTTCAAAAGAACTCAGGACCTAGCATTTCCTATTGAGCTCTTTTGAAAATCTGGCCAATTATTTAGGTGCCCAAATGGCAGCTGAGCACTCTGAAAATTTGGTCTCTACTGCAAACAATCCATATCAGCTGCCCCGACAGGCATACATGATAATACGCTTTTTATTGCATGATCACATATTCTATTGTAACATCATTCAGTATTGTCCTACAGTCTACAACTTAGATCCATATGCACAGATTAATCTTCCAGAGAGTGTCCATAAGTCAAAGGACAATGAAAATAATATAAGTATATAATATGCTACAGCTGTGTATTTAAGGGCTTGGTTGTGTCTTGGGCTGCATGGCGGTGGAAGGGTGTAAGCAACTAACCTGTGGAACTCATTGCCATGGGATGTTGTGATGGCCAAAGGTATAACTGTGTTCAAGAAAGAAATGGATAAATTCAGTGAGGAAAGGTCCATCAATGGCTATTAGCCAAGATGGTCAGGGTTGTAATCCCATGCTCAGGGCAACCCTAAACCTCTGACTGCCAGCATCTGGGCATGGAAGAAAGGGGTGGATTGCTCTATAATTACCCATTCCTGTACTCTCCCCCTGAAGTTCTGGTATGGGCCACTGTTGGAGACGGGATACTGGGTAAGGCAGAGCACGCTCTGACCCAGCGTGGTGGCGCTTATGTTCTGACGAAGAATAACCCACCCTTTACACTCCTGAATTGCCTGTCTGGATAGCAGAGCCGGTGGATGGAGGATCGGCAGAGTCTTGGCTGTACAGTACAGCAGAGCGGAGCTAGCTTGAAAGGCATCATCTATTGTTGCTGTTATGGACCAGTGGTTAATTACAACCCCTTTCCTGGAGCAAGGAGGGAATCCTACCCCCGCACCCTTATGCGGCATTGCCGACTCTCACTCTTTTTGCACAAGCATCACAACATTGGGTGTTTTTCTTAATGCTTCAGGAGTCAAGTGAGTACATGCAAATCTCAGCTTGCTTTTTCGTTTGTTTACTTTTTAAGGCCTGACTCGATGTTGTAACCCTTGGGCCTGGCAATACTGATTATGGGCTCGACTGTGCTTTTCGGCCCAGCTCTGAGCAAGGGGCAGCTTCTAAACTGCATCAGCCAGGAGTAGCATAAGGGTGGCTCTGTGATTCCGAGACACCCCCAGGTGTCAGTCTCCTCCTCGCACACGGAAGGTAATTTGCTCCTGGCCTCTAGTTGCCACTTCAGCAACACTGGCCAGTGAGTAGGGTGACCAGATGTCCTGATTTTATAGGGACAGTCCCGATTTTGGGGTCTTTTTCTTATATAGGCTCCTATTACCCCCCACCCCCTGTCCCGATTTTTCACACCTGCTGTCTGGTCATCCTACCAGCAAGTCAGGGGGCTGGAGCCAGGACAGCTGTATACTCATCTGCATCAGGATCCATGTGAGGCCGGATTCATACCTTCCCTGCTCCCTAGTACAGGTGCACAGTAATAATTCTTGTATTCAGCTAATTAAGTGTGTGGATTGGGCCCATTCATTTCAATGGAGCTACGCTGATTTACACCAGCTGGCCCCTTATGCCTCAAAAGATTCCACATGAATAAAAGGTTAGATTAGGTCCCCCCACCCCCACCCCCCACACACACACACGTGAGCACAGTGCTATCTTCCTTGGGAAGAATTTAATGGAGTTGTTTGTTTGTTTTTAATCTCAAGGTGACTTACTGCCTGTTTTCCCCTAATGAGGTGTGGACGCCTTACTTCAATAGCTTTTATTAGTGGCAAAACATAGGCAGCAATCAATTTTTGTAATTGACTAGAGAACGTAATTTACCCTGTAGTCTGCTTGGAAATGATGCTTTTTATTAGGAACAGGGGAGGAATGGGAAGGGATAACTGGAAGCGGGACTGGAGAAGGCCTTTCACGCACTATGAAACAAGCTGACTGGAGTGGAGGGCACCAGCCTGTTAGACGTTGTTAAACTTTCTCTCTGTGCACTTTGAAAGAAACTGGTCCGACCCCCTCTGTGGCGTGAAGCCAGCTAGCAGGCCAGGCTCTGGCCTGATTTCATGGCTGCTGAGTCCAAGTCTCAGATGTATGTGGGAAGCCCTCCCAGGGGCAGGTACGTAGAGCATGCGTGGGCACTAAAGTACAGCACGGAAGTCCAGGACTGCCCCCACTGGAGAATGGCATCAGGGAGGCAATTGCAGATGCAATGGCTTCCTATACTTGGGGCCTCGGCCAAAGCCCATTGACAGCAGGGTCCATGGGAGGAAGGGGGATCTTCTCTGGTCTGTTATGCCAAAGAGAATAGTCCGGCATTGGAGCTGTCAGCCTGGGCAGAAGATGGCACCCATCAGAGTAAAAACTTCTCAGAAGCTCACAACCCCACACGCACCCTGGCAATTCCCTGGGCACATCACAGGACAGGACAGAGACCAGGTTGCAAGAAGGGCTACGTGGATGGGGATTGAAGTGGATGTAATGGAAATCTGTTATATCCCTGGTTTTGTTAGCACAGAACGTATTAACAGTCAAACAGGCCACCTCTTTTTTAATTGATTTCTAGAGGAGAGGGAAGGCGTGGTTCACAGTAGATTGCAGGAGTATCTGGAAGCAGGGAATAAACTGTCCCTGCACATTTAACTAGTGTCAGTTTCGCAGTGTTTAAATTGCAGATACCATATTATTGGCACGTCCCGTGCTGTGCAGCTTTAACATTGTACCTTGCTCCTGAGTTACTCCTTGCTAATGATGCCATGAATGCATGCAGTTAATGAGCTAGAGAGTGACTTTACACAGTGGTGAGCAAAGGGGTGCTGTATCGACTGTCCCATCCCAGCAGTAGCCATGTATCTTAGCACCTCTCGGACACAAAATTCCTCCCTGGCATTGAGGACCGGGGTAATACTTTACTACTGCCTTATAACAAAACTATCACCCCGTAATCTCAGTCCGGTTCCTTCCCTTTGCCTTTGCTGGCTCATGAGTAGTCCGATCACTTAACCCATTCCCTACACCTCCCACAATGCCTTCTCCTGGGAGTAAGTAGAGGAATGTCTTACTTACTCTTACACCCTTGGACTTTAAGACTGGTGAAAAATTGATATTGTTGGTTAAATAACTAAAATGGAAAATCCCTCCAAAAATTAATTTTGGGTCAACCTAAAATATTTTTTTTCTTTTCTTAAAAAAATAAAATGTTTGGGGTTAAATGAAGAAGTGTTTTTGTTTGGACCGGACACGACTGTTGGTCTCAGTTTGTTTTTGTTTTTTAAACAACTAAATACAGCAAAATGTCTAAATAAAATTCAAAACATTTAGAAAATGTCACAACAAAGTTTTCGGGTTTTTTCAGTCTCTCTCCCACCCCCCACTTAATTTTTTTTTAACAAATCTATTAGCTGATCAACTTCATGAATAGTTTTGGCCAACTCACAATTGCTTTTATTTTTTTTATTTTTTTGGCAAGTAAATTATTTGTCCAAATACACCACCCAGTTCTGGTTCTTTTTTCCCCCTTGCTCAGGTCCATAGTCTGAGTCAAGATCTAACTCTGTTCTAATTCAGAGCTCAGTTCTGGCACATGTACATTGAACTACTTGGGGGATAAGATATTGTACAATATGGGTAAAGGCAGCAGAATCAGGCCTTCCATGTTAATTGAACATGTATTACATGAAGGGCCTGATTCGCCATTCTTAATTCATCCAGCGCTCCCAGTGAAGTCAGTTCCAGCTCCTGATTTGCATCAATCAAAACCCAGTAACTTTGACACTGTTTCTACATAGTCAACAAACATACAGGTGTACGCCGAGCGCTGCAAGGATGTATTTTAAAACAAACCAAAATGTGACTGAAAAGGCTTAATCAACCTGAAGAGAGTAAAACCATGACTAATTTAATTTTGAAATCTGTGATTAATGCATTTCTCAGTTGTAAACGATGTACCAATTTAATACATTCCTAAACTGTGTCTTGACTGTCTTAAATAGCATTCAATTGTTGCTCTGTAAACATACACTTAAAATGTCAGATGAATGTAATATTTCATGAAGGATAATAGACATCTCTAACATCAAGGGGCCTGATTCTCCACTCCCTCCTACTATAACTTCACCAGATCTTCTGCCAATGTAAGGTGCCATAGCTCCATTCACTTCAATGGAGCTACCCCAATTTATACCAGCTGAGAGCCTGACCCAATGATTTCCAGAGTTACAATGGAATATTTTAGTTTTTGTTTTGAATGTCTTCCTTCAAAAAAAAAAAAATAGAGCTGGTTAAAAACTGGAGTTTCCATCTCATTGCAAATTCCCTTATTTCGACACTGGTTCTGGGCCTGAATTTTTCACAGAACAGGAATTTCTGAAATGCTCCAGTTCAGAGATGTTGCAACATTGCCTCCTGCCCAGAGTCTGCTCTAGGTTCCCTACACCCTTACATGTACTTCTTGTAAGATGCATGTCGTGACCAAAAAAGGGCATTATGGCGCGATGTGGCATAACTTACTTTCTTTTGTATGACGTTTGAAAAGCAATAGCCTGAGATTATAATTGAATCTTGAGATTCAAAAGCCATTCTAATGCTTCTGGGGTAGCTAGGTGGATCCCCATTATGCCACCATTGTAAGTGTGAATAGGGCAGTGTTGCATAGTTTGTACCTCACCACAGTCACAATTTGGTGATTCTTTGATTTTAAAAATTGGATTTTTTTCCATTGGTGGAGAAGATACCACACCTTCTGCGTGTTGTCCGAACGCAGTTGAGTGCAGTCTGCTGCCTACAAGGAGGGCAGAATCCTAGGACTTCTTCTATTGGATCTTCAATCAGGTCTTTGTTTGGGACATCACAAGGAGCCCATGACTCAAGCCAGAGAGGGCTGGTGTCTTTTCCGTTGGCCTGTGATGTTGTCTCATCTATCCACAAAGACTTCTTGTTGTGCACGGAATCAGTGTCTTGAGTTCATAGAATTGTTGCAATTGTTGGATAGGCCCTCAATGTTGAGCTGCATACTTTGCAGGGAGGGCCCTATTTGAAGGAAGGTTTGGTCCTGACACGGGCCATTATTGCCATTGCTTTTCTGACTGGAAGGTCCTTTAAGGGTATCCGGTCGCTGATTTGATGACATTCATCGTGCTTTCGCACATAGCGGGTGATTGCATGAAGGCTGTCATCTCCTCCCCTGGGGGTGTAACTAAGACACACCAATAGAAGCAGTCTTGTGTGGTCACTTTGGGGAGTGGGAGGATAGAAGTCTTCAGCATTGTCTTGGTGAGGATAAGCTTGTTGGAGTTGTCCTGGGTGCAGGAGCGGCACCAGCTTTTTCGCCGCCCTAGGCGGCGGAAGGTCCCACCCCCAAAATTACACCGACAACTGGGGCGCCGGCACCCCCCAAATGTTCGTGCCCTAGACGACCGCCTAGGTCGCCTAATGGGTTGTGCCGGCCCTGCCTGGGTGACCATGTGGGCAGCGCATGGTCACATAAAGGGGGAGTCAACATTGACACCAATGTCCATGGGTTCAGAGCTGGGTTGGCACCGTGGGGCTCCTGAAGGCGGTGTGTTGGAAACACAGTTGGAATCAGGGCTTGGTCCTCAGTGACTTGCGAGTAAGTTTGAAGCGTAGATAACTAGAATTGCTATTAGAAACCATACAGCTGGTACAATCATAACCAGAAGCATCATGTTACGAAATCCTGGGCCAGATCCTCAGCTGATGTGAAGTGGGGTACCTCTATTGAAATTAGTGGAGCTATGCCACTTAACACTAACGAAGGAACTGGCCCTCTCATTTTAGCTTGTCTGATGACTACTTTGTATGTTTTCTTAGGACAGTAGAGAGACGAGGGGTAAGACAATATCTTTTATTGGACCAACTTCTGTTGGTGAGAGAGAGAAGCTTTTAAATAACACAGAGCTCTTCTCCACGTCTGGGAAAGGTACTCAGTGTCGCAGCTAAAAACAAGGTTGAACAGATAGTTTATTATAAGTAGTTTACACGTATTATAGGGGACCATTCAAGGTGAAGTGGCCTGTTAACACCCCATAGTCATAGGACAAAAAGGGGGGTTAGTGGGTTACAGATTGTTGTAATAAACCATAAATCCAGTGTCTTTATTAGGACCATGATTTTTAGTGTCTAGCAGAGTTATGAATTTAAGCTCCCAGGCTCCACTTTTGAAAGTGCTGTGCAGGTTTCCTTTGAGGACGGAGAGGTCAGATATAGAGTGATCACCTTGTGAAAAGTGTTCACCCACAGGTGACAGGGTGTTTTTGTTTTTTATCATTCTCCTGTGAGTTCATTTGAGAGCGTAGGGATTGTCTGGTTTCACCCCATAGTTGTTATTGCAGCATTTAGTGCTCAGAATGAGGCACACCGCATGGTGTGACAGTCACGTGTAGGACCCATGCATCTAGAAAGGGGTGTTGATCATTGTAGCAGTGGAGATGTCTCCAGCTTTTTCCATAAGTTGTTCTGGCGCATCTGTTGCTGCTTTGAGTTGGCGTGTCCTGGTCTGTGGGGAGCTTGCTTCTGATGATGAGCTTGGAAAAGTTGGGGGGTTGTTTGAAGGCCAGAAGAGGGGGTTCAGGAAAGATTTCGTTCAGGATAGGAACCCCATTGAGTATGGGTGTAGTTCCCCATATGAGTTCCAGTGTGGGGTGGTAGGTGACAACTAGGGGTGCACAGTCAGAGGAGGTTTTATTCCTGTATTGAAGCAAGTTCTCTTGGGGGTATTTTGGTGACTCATTCCATAATGCAATCTACTTCTCTGGTGGAGTGTCCTTGTTCGGTGAAAGCAGTTTTAAGTGTGTTAAGGTGTATATCTCGGACTTTCTTCTTGGAGTATTTTCTGTTGTATCTGAGTTCCTGGCTGTATATAACCGACTTATTGGTGTGTTTGGGATGGCTACTGGATCTAGGAAGGTAGGTGTAGTGATTTGTGGGTTTCTTGTATACAGTTGTCTGTAGGGTTCCATTGTTGAAGCAAACCATGGTGTTTAGGAAGTTGATGCTAGTGTGGGTCTATAATAAATGGAGATATACCTATCTCATAGAACTGGAAAGGACCTTGAAAGGTCATCGAGTCCAGTCCCCTGCTTTCACTAGCAGGACCAATTTTTTGCCCCAGATCCCTAAATGGCCCCCTCAAGGATTGAACTCACAATACTGGGTTTAGCGGGCCAATGCTCAAACCACTGAGCTATCCCCCCTGTTCCAGAGAGAGGTTAATGGACCTCTGGGGTTTTTAAAGTTGTGGTGGAAATCTGAGGGAGTTTGTCCTCTGTGCACAGGATGAAAATATTGTTGATGTGGCTCACATATATCATTGGTTTTGTGGTGCATTTGGACTGTAGTTATTTTTTCAGCAGCTACAGTGCACAATGGAACAAATACCATTAAGCATCCATTTACATCTACATAAAGATTTATTTCATACATTTAAAGGGGGAAAAGACTTGACTGTGGGATTTTAATAGCCCACTTGTTTTTGGTATCTACCCTCTACTTTACCTGGTTGCTAAGTACATGGCAATAATAAATGAAGATAGATAACCTAGGGGGAACATAATTGCACCGTAGAATAGTTCAGCCAAACTTTATTTTTCAAGCAGTTACAGATGAAGCTTCTAAACTTAATATGACCTAGAAACTGCAAATTACCCACTACTCCCAGCAGCCCTAATTAGTGGGTGAAACTGAGCATTTTACCACAACCTTCAAATCATCTCTTTGAATTTACTCTTTGCTTCTACATCTCCCGAGTTTCCCCAAGTGTTTCGCTTGTCTCATTTCATATAGTTAATGGAACAACTCAATCAAGGAGCCGACTTCGTACGTGAGCAGATTTAGCCTGAATTCTGAAGGGCTGGATTTGAAAATAACTTCCCTACTCTTTGTCTTCCTCCTTTTAAAACTGGGCATTGGGTCCTCTTTTAACGAACACAGTTTGTCAGGTTTGAAAGACTGCATCCTCCTTTTTCCTCAAAGGGATACTTTCCGTCTGACACCTCAGATGGAATCCACCAGCAGTTATGTAATATGGGAGCCCCAAGTGATTCAAACCTAATGGCCACAGAGTCGCCTCTTGAATTTCATTGCTCTTGTGCAACCCCACCTTGTGTGATGTGGGACCTTGCTTCGTGCCCTGTGTCAGATCTTGTGACTAAGATGCAATTCACACTTGTCATCACTGCAATGGCTCTGGAATTGAAACACATTTCCAACTATGTATCTGTAAAACAAATGACACCAAAAACTGTAAGCAAAAATGTTAGCCTTGGGAATAATAAAATCATGCTTAGCAAACATTTTGTTTCAGGTCAGTTTGACCCAGATCAGCATATTTGGTTTTATCTAATTGATCCAAACTGTTTCATTTTTGAATGGGTTAAAAAACCCCAAAACATAATATAATATATGGAGATATACCTATCTCATAGAGCTGGAAGGGACCCCGAAGGGTCATTGAGTCCAGACCCCTGCCTTCACTAGCAGGACCAATTTTGCCCCAGATCCCTAAGTGGCCCCCTCAAGGATTGAACTCACAACCCGGGGTTTAGCAGGCCAATGCTCAAACCACTGAGCTATCCCTCCCCCCATTTAAAACATTAAACAGTGCACCCAGCTTGGTCAGCTGGGCCTGTTTTTCACTGTGAGAAACATAGTCCTCTAGGGATCCCGGCTAATAGAAGATCATGGGGGGAAGCTTCATGTTGTCTGAGTTGAAAAGGGAATCTTGAGTCAAATGAACAAATGAGCTGTTGAGATTTTACGAATTTCAAAATGTTTTTGCTAGAAAATGTCAAGTCAAAACAGACAGACAGCTGTGTGTTGATGGATCCATCAAGGACACATAGCTCTCACAATGGGCCATAGAAGAAACTCATTCTGCCCACGTAGCTCTTCCTGTGGATGCGTCAGCAAGAATATGGGCAATGGCTACCCGCTGTGAGTCATCAAGCCATGTAAGGACATGTGACATGCTCATGTGACCCTGGACTCCATCTTGGGCCAGTAACTTTCCATGCACCTGGGCTGTGAGCTTTGTTTGAGACAGTAAATTCCCATGCATACGGCAGAGGGTATAAAATACCCCTGAGATATCTCCATTTTTTGCCTCTTTCCTGCCCTGATTCTCTGGACTGTGGATTTACAATTTAAAGGAGCATATTGGACTATGGACAGAGGGCCTACAAACCTGATCTAAGGACTTCGCAATTATTTGTATGTATATGATCTATTAACCATTATTAACTCTTTTCTTTTTTTTCTTATTCAATCTTTAGTTTTTAGTTACTAAAGGATTGGTATCAGCATGATTAGTGGGTAAGATCTGAGTTATATATTGACCTGGCTAAATGCATGATCTCTTGGGATTAGAAGAGCCCTTTATGTGATTAAATTGGTTTTCAGTACCACTCATCATAGAGTCCAGTGTCTAAATGGAGAGATAAGGGCTGGGATGCCTAAGGAGACTGCTCCTTGTTAACCAGTGTGGTGAGACAGAAGTTTACTTTTGTTACTGGCTTGGTATAATCTAATGAGAGAATAACCACCAGTTTGGGGAGAGTCTATTTCTCAGCAGTTTTGTCCTGAATTTGGCATCCTCAGCTGTGACCCCCTGAGGCACGGTGACCCCCACCCCCCCTCAAACTGGGTGTCATTGTGACCTGGCGTTTTGGGTTGCAGTGTCACTCACTGGAATGTGGCCCACCAGATGGCCGGGCCATACCTGAGTGGTGTCATGCTAAATTAAAGTGACAGTAGTTCGATTGGATGCACCATGTGAAATTTCTGAGGGCGCCTCTGCTTATAACCATCTGTAACACCTTCTACTTATGTAGTATTAAGACTGGTCCAAAGTGTTCAGTTAAAACTTTTTAAAAACCAGAAAGTTGGATCTTTTTTAGTCAGTAAAATGTATAATGGAAAATGTCTCCTTTTGACTTTTCCTCATGAAAACCAAATCTCCATAAATCAAAAAGTTTTCAGTGAAAACTCAGGTTTCCTAGGGGAATGTGACTGAGTCACCTCAGGTCTCATGGCAAGTTGCTACATGGGCTCCAATTGGGTCAAATCAACAAAGATTTATTGCAGGGGGCTGTCCCCGTCCAGGAGGGAATGAGCCACTCTCCATCAGGGTCATACACCAAACTTAAGCAGGGCTTAAACAGGGCAACAAACTCAGTCTCCTAGGTCTCAAAGGAAAAAAATACCAGCCACAGGAAACAACCCAAATCTACAGATCCCATGCCAGGCGTACCTACCCCCAGGGAGGCTCTGGCATTCAACAGTCTCTGATTGGCCCCAGCCCCTGCTAGGCCTTCTTTCAAGGAGCTAGCACAACATATATACCCCCCGTCGCACTCAGCCACTACAGACCTGGGATTTGCCCCACTTAACTCTTTCTTCCAGGCTGGACACCTCTTGCGGGTGTAGCAGCGTGGACGGCTCTCTTCAACCCCTTTTTGGTCAGCGTGGAGTCTGCCCACCTCGTTATACCCATTTTCTAGCCAAGATCATAACATCTACTGATCGTTTATTAACCCTTTATAAACTAGTTACACGTGCCCTGTGACTGGTTAAAGGAACAAGATGACTCTCATCACCCATTCCTCCTACCCATCCTTAACAACACTGCTCCACTACTCAGTCATCCCCTCTCCTTCTACCCCAAGGAGCAACGTGTCCTCCAGGGACCCCACTGCCTTGTGGGTGGAAGAAGGGATGGGATGGAATTGGCTGGGTTACAAGTACAATGTCCTTCAGCTGGGCGTGAGTCCCAACAACTCTTCTCTCTGTCTTCTAGAGGAGCGTACAAGAGAGAAGGGAACTGCTAAGTACTGCAGCTACAAAAAAAGAAACAAAAATATTATATTTGATAAAAGTAACAAACTAATGACAATACTGAAATCCTGCTCCTGACATCCTTGCCTCCAGGCCCAGCAGCAGGTCATGGGGAGACTGATGTCCCTCCACCATGGCATCTTCATGGATGGTGTGAGGGCACAGTAGGAAATTACATTTCAGATGTAAGTGTAGAGCCTGGTGAATGACAAAAGCACCGAGAGCATCCTATAAGAGTGCCACCTCCCTAGTCTGGCTTCAGGCTAGCTGTTGCTGCCTCAGTTTCCCCTCACTCAGGTTGGATCTACCTGCCTTCTGGCCTGGCTTAGGTGCATCAGTGACTTGGCTCTCTAGCTAACCCATTAAATAAAAACTCCACCTCTCCTAAGAAATCACAAAACACATCCACTAACAGCCAGCCCTACAACACAAAGAGTCCATCACACCAATTTCAGCCATGATCCAGCCCGTCCTTCCTGAGGATCTGTCTTTGCTTTTCAGCCACTCCTGGACTCCTTTGAGTCTTTCCATGCTCTCTACCAAGCAGCAACTCTCAGAACGTCCTACCCAGAGTATCCCATCTTTCCCTCTGGTTTGCCATGGCGTATCTCTACCCCAGGAGGCCAGGCAAGTCATACGGCTAAATGAGGCACGTGACTCTTATTCTCTCCAGCTGGGGAGGCGAGCTAGGTGCATCACAGGTGGGGCTGGACCATTCTTCCCTTAAAGGTCCAGTCACTTGATGACCCATCCCCTGGAACAAGTCCAAAATGTGAGCAAGTGCAAAAGGTCACTCGGTACTATAGATATTATGCACCTGCTCCAGGGGCTAGCCGGGTGTGGGGAAAGAGGTGCCCAAACCCACAGGCCCTGCAACTCTCTGTGGGAGTGCTGTGTGTGCACGTGAGAAGCAGGAAGAGCACGGGTGCGCTGCACCATTGCCGCATGCCCCGGTTATGTCACATGAATACTAGTCACGGTGGTGGTGCCGTTCTCAAGTGTAGGCAAGGGCCAGCTCTCTCATTTCCTCTTCACGTTTCCATACAGGAGCCTACACGTATGTTCCTTTCCAGCATCTCCCTCTCTAGTACCTCAGGCCTGGGTTCCATGTCTATAGCCACCAGCCTGTGCAGCCTCCTGGTGATTTAGACTGTGGGGCCCCAGGTAGTTTGTGACAAGAGCTGTAGTTGTGGATAACAACATGTTCTCAGAGGTTGGGAGTCGATAACGACGTGGTTACAATCTTCTGCTTCCAGTCTAACAAAACCCACAGCCAGATGAGTGATTATAGGCATCTACGCAGGCGCAGAGATCGGCCCTGGCCCTGACTTTGCATGACCTGAAACAAATTTCTCCATAAAAGAGATGCCAGCTGTCTGCAGTGCATCCCTCCGACAGATAATAGGGAGTCTTTACTTGATGCCACTTTAGCTGGTGCCGGTGCCTTGCTGCTCTTTGCATGCAAATCTCCTTCTCCCATCCCCACCCCTATATATGTGTAGGCCTCTCCCATCCACCCGTGATGGATGAATGGACACAAGCCAATTAACTGCGGGCAGCGTAGGTGCCACAAGGCTATAAGCCCTGTAATGACCACAGTGTGCAGTGACTCCTTCAGGATTGGACCCTATTGGAAGCAGGCAGGCCAGTGAGATGACAACGAGGTCACTACGAGGCAGTACCTTTAGCAAGCTGGAGGCCTGTGTGACTCCCCAAGGACTCAGGGAGTCATTAGAGCCCCACAGGGATGCTGCTACTCCGCCCAGCTCTATGGAGGGTCAGTCATGAATGGTGAGACCAAATGCATCATTGTCTGGGTAGCCACTGAGGTCAAAGCAACAGCTGCTCTTCTAGGTACTCTGTCCTTACTTCAGGCAGCCAGCCAGGAAGAGGAGGCAATGGTACAGGAATAGGGGGCAAGCCCATTGGATTGAGACTGCGTCTCTCCTACTGCAGTCTTGGCACCCCATCCTGCCCCTGTTCAAGGTGACTGGAAGACTTCCAATGTCTTCAACAGGAGCAAGAGCTGGGCTCTGATGAAATATTTCACAGCTTTGTGAGTAGTCTGGAGTCCCTCAGAGGGGCTGGAGGTTGAGGAAACTCTCTGGACTCAGGTAGACTTCCTCTTGTCCTGGCCGAGGGACCCATGATTCCACTCCCTGCTCCAGAATGTGATGAGTGGATAGAGAGCATTTCCTTCTCTGCGGTAACTTCGGTATTCTTGCAGCCCATTTGGTCACTCATTCTGTCCTAGTTCTCCCCCACACACAATTTGGTCAAGAAATAAACATTGGGGGAGGGGGATGGGAGGGATCAAGGCTCCAGGGCAGGGATGAAAGTCACTTAAGGGACTTACAGGTACGCAGGGCAGCCGGGGTCCTGAGCGGGGGGGGGGGGCAGCTCAACCAGAAGGGACAGGGCCTCCAGCATAAGGGGCCAGCTTAATTTCGCCTCTGCTCCTGAGATGAAATCCTTATCCCACTTGCTGGTATGGGGCCAGGATTTCACCTCTGGGGGATGTAGCAAAATCTCCCTAGGTGATACATCTTGGTGAATCCAGGATACTCTGTGGGCTTTTCCCACATGGAATTTGACCTTTTAATATCTCTCTCTCTTTTTTAACAAAAGTCTGGCTGTGTCTAGTTGAATTTTCACGAGTAATAACTCCCTAATAACTCCTCAAAGATGCTTTGGGCTTCCTGTAAATCCCCATGAGCAACAGAACTCGGAGACATAAATATACACTCCAGTGAAATCATTTCACAACTGCTGTGGTTTTATTTATTGAGTGTGTTTGTGTTCATGCTGCTGTTCAACCAAGGAAGTGAAGCACTTGGATTGTTACTGTACCAAGACTGCCACCTAGTGGTGACCGAGGACTTCTGCACTCCACTCATTGCCACAGTGAAAAATGTTTGACGAACATACAGTACTAAAGAACTCCGTATAAGACCTTTTCTCAACACCGACCTTGTGAGGAGAAACGTTTCTCTGCTTTATTGAGTTGGCACACCCTTTTCAGCTTTTTTTAAATGAGAAACTGTAAGAGTGTGTCTAACCCCTCCCTCCCCCAGCCGATGAAAGGGTTAATGTGGCCTGCAAAGGCCAATTGGTCGCTGGAGGGATGAGTCCCAGCTGGGAGAGTTGCTGAGTGGTTAGTATAAAGGCAGGGCGTCTGGCGCAGAAAAGGGCTATAAACATAGAGACTGAAGCGCTGCTCCAAAGTTATGAGCGTCTCAGTGGAGTCCTCGTATTTAGACTATTAACTGGTCACGGTGGGTCGAATGACAATTTATATCTATTGGCTAGACACAAAGGTGGGTTATGTAACACGGGTAAGGTTAAAGAACCCAGCTGATCACCTGAGATGGGAATGCAAAGAAGAGCTCTTTGGGAAGAATTTAGATGCCTTAAGGTGACGGACAATGCTATGAGGGGTTTAGTGCGGGTCAGGAACGTGGGGTGGCACTCAAAAAGCTCTGCTAGATTGTTTTAAGGACACAGAGCAGGTAAGAGAGTGTAGTGGCATGAATGTCTGAGGAATCCAGTAGGTGGTGCTTATAGACTCAGTAGAGGAGTCTGCTTCACCATCAAGCATACAAATAAGAAATGGGCTGTAGGAAGAAATGTTGTTGTTGTTGTTCTCATTGACAACAGATAATGGAGAGACTGAGAAGGTTGAGGAGGATGCTCGGGGGAACTCCTCTTCTGAGTAGCAAAGTTAAGAGGCCAGGAGAGAGAGAGAGAGACCAGCCACCAGGATGGAGTAAAGTTGGTGGTGAGGGGCCCTGATAATAGGGCAGGATCTGGACTTCCGGGGAGAGTCCTGGGACATGTTCACCTGAGGAACAGAGAGGGATGGAAAGTCAAGCCTGAGGAGGGCAGAAGGAGGCTTAAGTTTATATTATTGGTTTGGGATTTATTAGGGGTCCGGGGAAGAGCTCTGAGTCCTGGATCTGAGAGAAGGGTGAACTTAGAGAGACCTTGGGAAAGGCCTGCTGGTAGGCTTGGTAGGAAGGAATCCAGGGAAGTAGCAGCAAGGAGTCTGGAGGGCTGAACTGTGACTGCCTGTCCTAGGTTTCCTGGATTGGAGCCTAGTAGAGAGGCTGGGCCTGGATTCCCCTACCAGCCACTGGGAAGGTGACTTGAAGCCCCTCACAAGGAGATATGGCAGCCCTGGGAAAAGTGTGTATGAATGACTGGGCCCGGGTTCAAAGGCAGCAGGCTGGATGGAGCAGTCAGACGTTGGTTAGTTGTTGGGTTTTTGGTTACCCCGGAAGGGTTGTGACTAAACCATGAGTTGGTTGGAGGGCCGAGTCAGGAGAAGAGGTGGACTGGAGTGGCACTCGGCAGGGGGCACTAGATGCGGAAGAGCTGCTACACCACATGCGGCTGCAAGGGGGCACTCTAGCAGTAAGTCCACCCTTCCACAATAACACTTTCAATAAGCAACCAGAAATGCCTCTGACACACCTCCCATGTCAGGTTAGGTAGATCTGTATTACTCTGCAGGTCAGAGACCAGAGTATCGATAAAACAGAGTACGCGAGAGTAATGCCTGCAGGAATTGTGGATACCAACAATGCCTGGTTCAGTTTCTGCATCCATTTCCACTGGTGTCACTCTGGAGTAACTTCCTTGAAGTCAGTGGTTGGTCTCCTCAAGGACCATGTTTAAATTGTAATTAAACAGCCCAGCTGCAAGAGAGAAAATATAGGGCCTGAGCCTAATGTCACATCACCCATATATCAAGCGTCGATAGTCTATTGATGCCAGTGGAGCTACACTGATCTCAAACTGGTGTAAGTGGGCTGAGAAGCATACTCATGGGGACAAGTATATCCTGGGGTAACACTACTGGACTTGCACCAGGGATGGGTTTGGTCATGGGAACGTTAGCCTAGCTGGAGACTGTCCAGGATCTCAGTGGGGGGCAGTGAGGTCTGTTTGCTGGCCCCACAATGATGACTGATGGAGATAACAGGCCATTGCTGAATGAGGACTATGAGGGGACAGAGGGCTGCCTGGCCTGATGGGGCCCTCCATAGGTTTAGATAGCTCTGAGATCCTGTCCCCATGGTGTCTGAGTATGTTGAGGCTGGTTGAGTATGTGCCTTTACATATACCGGCAGGGCTGCTGTGATCTTGGACATGGATTTTGGCGCTAGCCAGGCTGGTTTGCAGCTTGCCTCCACCCATAGCTTGGCTATGGTCACTGTAGGACTTGCAAGATCTGTTAGCTTATTTCCCCTCTACAGGAGATGGCAATCAATGTTGCCTCGGTTATGCTGGAAGAGGTGGATCCTGGGAGCAAGTTGGCTTATCTGCTACCACACTATACACAGCTCACAGCACTAACCATTATGACCTCTGCCTCACCCACCTCCGAGGGGTGGGATCACTGTTTGGGACGGATCGCCGTGCCAGTTATGCAAGGGGAACTTGGTCCCACATAGCTTTCTCGGCTTCTGTCCCCACCAGGCCAGGTGTCTGTATAGCTCATATGTTATAATGGAGTGAGTTTCTGTGTGCTGTTCCAGTACTCCCCATGTCTTTCCCCAAACCAGACTTTCCCATGCTAGCTATTGTGGGTAATTTCATGCAAAAAGTTTGAAAACATGAAATTACAAAAATCCCAATGTCCTGCCTATGTTAATTTTAGAAGCACAGCAAAACACCACAGCAAAACTCCCATGATCTTCAATAGGGCCAGGATTTCACCCCTAGATCACAATGAAATTCAGTAAGAACAGAAGGTCCTGTGAGGCAGCATACCTGGTTATTAGACCAGAGGAAATGGGAACCAGGGCTCCTGGGTTCTGAGCCCCACTACTGCTGTCTCATTGTATGAGCTTGAGCAACTGTTGTAACCTCACCTTCTCAGTTTACCCATCTGTAAAATGGGAACAATGTTCACCTATATAACAAAAATGCTGTAAAGCTTAATTTACTGATCTTCGATACGATAGCATTTTCATTCAAGAATCTCCGGGCATTCTAGAAAACAAAGCATGATTATTATAACACAATTTCTCAGGCAGGAAAAAAGGCCGTTTTGAGTAATAAAACCTGCTTTTTCTTTTTATTCACATTGGACTTGTGAATATTTACACAAAATCCAACTTTTGGCTATTGCTGATTTCAGCATGATGCCCGTTCCTTGGGCCAATCATGGGGGATGGTGGAGTGGGGCTTTTTGGTCATGCACCAGCAGAGATGAGCTCAATTCTCTCATAACTTGCTGTGAATCAGAATTTGAACTCACATCTGCAGAGATTAAATCAGATGCCCATTCAGTGTCCATCTGACTGTCTATTGCCAATCTGGAAAAAGAGGCAGCATAAAGATCTAAATTGGTTGTGTGATGTCTGCAGGCAATGAGGCAACGACCTACAGCACATCTTTATCAGATGAATGAGCCATTAGAGATAGCCATGACTCCACCAAAAATACAATGCAAGATATAAACACATCTTTTCTCTGCATGCACAGGTCACACTGACTTTAATATTTATCCCCCCTTTATAATCATAAAGATGAAAAGAGAAGCTCTAATTCAGTGATTTTCAACCTTTTTTTCATTTGTGGACCCCTAAAAAATTTCAAATGGAGATGCAGACCCCTTTGGAACTCTTAGGCATAGTCTGGGGACCCCCAGGGCTCCATGGACCACAGGTTCTAGTTCAACTGAGGGTCACACCAGATGAGCATTATGGTCCTGTGATGGGGATTAAGCCCCATCACCTGTAAGGCAAGAGAGAGAACCTAATTAGGGATGTTCCACCCTTGGGAGCTGATTAACTGATTGGCTCCTGGCCAGAGGAGGTGGGGCTAGGTGGCATAAGGAGCTGAGGGAGCTTGTATCTGGAGGACACCCAGGAGAGAGGAGTCAGGGAGAGGTCTCTTTCCCTGGGAGAAGGCCTGCAGGAATGTCTGATAGTTCAGGCTTGTTTGTGGCCAGGGGAAGAGCTACCGGAATAGAGTTAACTCCTGCAGTAGGGCTCCTAACGTGGGGGAGCCCTGGGCTAGGATTTGTGAAACCCAAGGACTGAGGTTGAAGCCAATGAGGGGCAGAAAGTTGAGTGAGAGGGTACTTAGACTCGCTGGAGGAAAAAGCTTGGGTGGCCAGCACCCTGGTCATGAGGGGAGAACTGGAGTCAAGTCCAGGAGGCGCCGAGGGCTTGCTGTTTAGAGGTGAGCCCAGGAGGGGTGAGTTTTAGGACTCAACCCAAGAAAGAGCCTGAACTGTGTGACTTAGCCAGAGAGCTGAGCCAGAGAAGACTCCGCAAGGGAGCCCAGAGAAGGGACTGGCTGGGACTTATCCTTAGGGCCGAGTACATGGCCGCCAGAAGGAGTGTGAGGCAAGTCCCCTGCAATGCTGTGTCTGGGCATGAGGGGGCGCTCCAGAGGTAGAAATATGTGCTTATACCTCCCCTCTGGTTTTAAATCTATGAATCACTTGTGGCACCCCATTAAAGTAGATATGATGCAATGAAATCCACGAATGACATGGATTTTCATAAACCCACCACAATGCACCTCCATGACTTCAGGGCTATGCCATGTCAAATTTCAAGATCCTGCTGTGAACTTTAGAGGTGGAAGATTTTTTTTTTTTTTAATATATAATGGAACATGTTAGACAATGTAAATATATATGATATTCTGTTAGGATGGAGGGAGTGCTGGCCTTTGATTTTAAGAGACATTGGAATTGCAAATCTTACTTTTTTTTAATTAACTTGAAAAGCCATTAAAAATTTCACCTGCTGTTTACTTTGCAATGGGGACATGATTTTTTTTTAAAAAAGGACAGAGTCTTCAGGAACCACTAGTGAATATAAATACAGATAATATGAGTATGGTTGCATTTGTTTTATAGTACGAAGCCATTTTGCTGCTGTTCTTTAAACTAATTGAATACTTACCTGACAGCCTTCATTATGCTACTATTAATAGGGTCCATCTAACGCCAGCTTCCATTGGAGCAAAGTGGCTCATTTTTATTTAGGTAGTGCACAAAGCCCCATTGCATGAATTTAATGACAAGGTCTCATTAAACCTTCGAGAACTCTAGGAAGGTTGTCAGTCCTTCTGAAATGATGTCATACTCGGGCATCTTTGTTGGCCAAAGAATACTTTAAAGGTAAAAACCCCTCATTATGAAGAAAGGGGCTAACCGTGAACTGCCACCTAAATAACTTGTGGTTAGAAAATTACTCTTCCAGTGTCTGTGAGACAAGGTGAATGAGCTAATCTCTCTTACTCCACCCACTTTGTGTCTCTAATATCCTGGGTCCGACATAGTTACAACTACACTGCATACAGCAATGGAAGTCTTCCAGTGTGTAACCTTTAAATGAAGCTGAGCGCCAGTGTTGTTTGGACACCTGCTTTTGTGTCTTGAAATGAGTCTTTTATTTCCCGATGACTTTTTTGTCCTTTCAATGTTGACCTTTAAACGTTGTCATCTGTTCCCCCTTCCCTTTAATGGTTGCCCAGTTGCTTGTATGCCACATCTGCTGCTCATTGTTTGTCTTAGTTGTAAATTCGTGGGTATGTGGGTACCACCGCAATCGGGAGGTGTGATTGCGGCACATATGCACCTGCTCAAGCAAGCTTTGATCTAGAGCCAAGCTAGCTTGGGTAACAATAGCAGTGATGCCATGCATACACCAGGTGGCTCTGCCCATCCAGGACTCTGGTATGTTCTCAACCAGCCACCGCTGAGGGTGACCAGATGTCCCAATTTATTAGGGACTCTCCTGATATTCAGAGCTTTGTCTTATATAGGTACCTTTTAACCCACACTCCCTGTCCCAGTTGTTCACATTTGCTATCTGGTCAGCTTACCACCGCCTCTCCTGATGAGGTTTCACGGCTGCTGTTACTTGAACAAGAATTGATCTAGCTAGACAGAATGCCAAGATTTTCTTCCCAGTTAACCGCTTTCCCACAATTGTGTGGATGTCCTTTTGCAAAAGGAAATAGGCCATTGTTTCTATTAGTTCAGCCACATCAAGTGGAAATGGAATGGCCAAAGTAAAAGGATCCGTTCGTTGTGGGTCAAGCAGGTGCGGAGAAATCCTAGTTTTCCCTCAAGGCTTTTTATGGCATGTAGGGAAGGTGAGCATTTCCTTTGCCATCCTCCTGTCACAAGCCATGGCTGTATGTATTGTTGCCTCTCTTTGACTCAAGTGGCTAGTCAAATTTCAGGGGTCTCGGGGGATGTTCCAGTCAGGGGTAAAAGTTGATGATAGAATCTGGCATGTTCTTTGGTAGTCTTGTGTATTTACCAGGAAGGTACAAGGTTCTGCTTCTCCGAACACAGGAGGAACAAGAAACAGAAGAATAGTATCTTAACTTATAGCCCCCAACCTCTTTAGCCTACACCAGACCCAAAAAGGCTGCTGCTTGGTTTTCTTGCTCTTTATTTTTTTACCTCTGTCTCTCCCGGTTTCCAATCTGCTTTCCTTTCCCTCACACATACCTTACCCAAAACAATACTCCACAAAATACTCTGCCCACCCAGTGAAATTATCCTAACAGCTATGTTAATGGAAGAGTGCATTCAGACCCGATCTCAGGGGTTTGTGACCATACCATGAGTGCCATACTGGGTCAATCCATGCTCCATCTTGCCCAGTATCCTGTCTCAGACTGTGGTCCAGACCAAAGTTTCAGGGGATGTGTGCAGAACAGGGCAATTTTGGAATGATCCACCCCCTTCTGCCACTCCTGGCTTCTGGTAGTCAGAGGTTTACAGTCATCCAGAGCACGAGGTTGCATCCCTGACCATCTTGGCTAACAGCCATATATGGACCTATCTTCCATGAACTTATCAATTTTTTCCCCAGTTTATACTTTTGACTATCACCGTATCCCATGGCAATGAGTTCCATAGGTTAGTTATGTTACTTTTTCACACTTTTCCTTTTGTATGTAATAAACCTTCTACCTATTAATTTCATCAGGTGACCCTGGGGCTTTGTACTGCGTGAATGGGTAAATAATGCTTTGCTAGTCACTTTATCCACACCATTCATGATTGTATAGACCGCTCTAATATCCCCCCACTATTTATTTCTTTTCTAAGATGAAAAGCCCTATTCTGACACTTATGTACAGAGGGATGGATTCTCATTTACACAAATGGCTCCCTTACATCACCCTGACAATGTAAAGGGGCCTAAAGTGGGAATAAATCATAATTATACCTACACTATGACTACAGTGGTGTAAAGAGGCCTTACTGTAGAGGAGAATTGGGCCTTAGCTGAGGAAGGACTGGAAGATCAGGCCAAGAGATTGTCTGAGATGTTTGTGGCCAGATAAGACAATCCAAGGCCTTAGGCGTGTGTTCATATGAGGCCCCCATCTGGGGGTTCCACCACTCCTTTTAGGGCAGGCTGGATGTTTCTCTCTCCCAATCTCCTTGGACCACTGATCCCTGCCTTCAGGAGGGATCAGGAAGACAGGTAAATCAAAGGAAGGTAAGGGCACTGGTAGAAATGCCGGCCCCTACCGACACCTACTCTTTAAGAGTCTGTCAATTTTCTTAGACCACACATTTATAAATACGCTGCCATTAACTTAGAAGAGGAAGTAATTCAGGGACTATGGATCGGCTCAGCGTGCTGAGCTCCACGCAATTGATCAGGTTTTAAGGCAATATGAAAATTCCCCACGGCCCGTGTATATTTATGGTGGCAGTGATTTTTGTGTGTGACGGGGATACAGTTTTGGATACATGACTGGTATAGGAACGGGTGGAGAGCAGCAGATGGAAAGGATATTGCATATTCAAAGAAATGGAAATGGATTTACCAGTGGGTAAGAAAGAACCCTAACCAATTAAAGGTGCGACATATAAAGGAACGGGTATGAAGGCCACGGGGAATAATTGGGTAGATACGATAGCCCGTCAGCATGACATAGCAGTCGTAACCAAAGGTCAATAAAGGAATGTCTGTGCTGACACATCTAAGCCAACAGATGGCACTACAGACCACCCTAACCGAGTTCCAAAAAAAATAAAAAGACAGGAGTTACTTAATGTAGCCCATCAGTTTATGCATGAAGGAGTGGAAGGGACTTTAAAAAGGCTAAAGCAAGTAGCAAAATAAAAGTGTATGGAAGACTGTTAAAACATGGGTGTGAAATTGTGTGCGGTGCGCTCAGGACAAGGCTTGTCCTCTGCACTGGCAACCCATGATGCACCAACAAAGGCTTGGGCCATGGCACAGGGTTCAAATTGATTTTATTAATAAATTGCCAAGGAGCAAGGAAGGATTCCAGTATTTATTGGTAATAATTGATTCCATTTCAGGATGGGTGGAGGCATTTCCTACTAAAAATAATAGCACCAGGGTAGTAGCCAAAAAGTTTTCTAACGAGGTAGTATGTAGATATGGCACCCCTGAAATAATAAATTCAGACAATGGGGGAGCTTTTGTGTTTAAAAAAAAAAAAATCTTGACAACAATAAAACAAGCCTTGGGAATTAAACAAAAGCCCCATATGCCATACCAGCCTCAGGCCAAGTAGAGCGCATGAACTGTACTATTAAGGAAGCGCTCCGGAAGGTAGTACCATAAGTGAGCAGGGTTATATAAAGAGCATAGGCCGATTAAGGCTACGTAGCACATAATCTAACAGCAGTTTAATACGTACTGATACATGTATGGTATGGATAATACAGATTGGTAATACATGCTGGGCTAGCATGTACTAGTCAACACGATTGATTGATTGATTTGTATTGCAATAGCACCTGTGATCCCCAGTTATGGATCAGAGCCCTACTATGTTAAGCACAGACCAGCTGCAGGACAATAGGATGGCTCCTGCCACAGAAGGCTTAGAAAGGCCTGACTTTCTTGAAAAAAGTTCTCCGGATCCCGTCCCCTGGAACTCAGGCTCCTATCAGGTGTCTCAGGTTGGGCACCCAAAAGCTGAGGTGGTCAAAAGGAGCAGCCCCTTCTGAAACCCTTTCATTGACAAAAGAGTAGCTTGTGTTTTTTGCCCATACTTCTTGTAACTTACCACACTGCTGTGCCCAGTAATGTTGTGGCAGCTAGTGCCATCGGTTGGTTCCTAGTGTTATAAAAATCACTGTTGGAAATGCACTGGCAGGAAATAAATCTGGAGTTATTTGTTTTTAGAATCTATCAAATGCAATCTGTTAAAGTGAGCATGGCCAGGCATGTTGTCATTAGAAGTAGATAAGGCATGCACAGGTCAGCCTGGCTCCGGTTCTGCTCTAGGGTACCCATTCAAAAAGGACATTTTTGCTTTTACGTTCAATGGATAGCAGTAGTCTTCCAGATGCCCTCCCCACAGCCAGAGTTCTTGGTCTTGGTGCCGTTAACTGTACTGGGACACCTTCCAAATGTTTATTAAGCGGGCAGTCTCTCAACAAGGATCCCATCCTTTGGAGCACCTTGAGGCCCCAACCTATGTACAAACAGATAGTAAGAGACAGCCTCTGCCCCACAGGGCTTGCAATCAAACTAGATGAGACAGACTGCATAGGAGGAAGGACACAGCCATAGAGAGGTGCGGTGACTTGGCCAACGTTGCACAGTAGGTCAACGGCAGAGACAGTAATAGAACCCCAGGTTCCATAATGTCTAGTCCAGCGCTTTACCCATTGGACCCACCAAAAAGTACACCAATGAAATATACTTGGTCCTATGCCAGCATAGGGGTATTACCCAGGGTTTTCAACCCAAAGGTCTTGGTAACTTTACTCTGTGTGAGGTGGTGTCAGGAAACAAATCAAGGGAGACATGGCCGTCCAACCGCTAGATGGCTGGCGCAAACAGGACCACAAGAGAGTGCTTTCACTTAAAGCTATACTTTACTTAGTCTCAAGCACTTACACACATCTGCAACCCGCAATTACCGAAGTTGGGTGTGGCTCCCAAGTGGCAGTCTTCTGATGGCCAATCTTCCATCTGCCAGTGGGGACCACAAGATGTGTCCAGAGGGAGAGTCCCTGAAGAGGCCAACTACACCAAACTTTCTTCCCTTATTTATTCATTATTATTACAATACCACGTCACTTAAAGAAAACTTGTTAAGCAAGAAATTTCACAGGTTAAGCAAGAGGTTTCCTTCTGATCATCAATTAGCCAGATGTCTTTTCAGAGGTTGCGTGCCTTAAGGCCCTGGCAAACATATCCCTGAGGGCACATATAGAGGATCTTCTTGTTTTTCTAAAATACATACCTCAGCAATTTCAACAGAGATCTCACCAGGAAGGACACGGGGTCGAGCTGCCCTTCTGTGATCACACAAATCCCCTCCTCTCCTGACTCGGTCAGGCTCAGGCTGCTGCAAAGGCCCACTTACGGCCTACTGACTTGGCTACTTTTAGCAATAAGTGGTAGTGGTTCAGGCACTTTCTTGGTCTGCCAAGATCTCCCCGTTCAGGGAGGCTGGAGTAGATGGGCCTCTTGAGGTCCCTTTCAACCCTGCCTTTCTATGAAAAGGAGAATGAAAATGGATATGTAAAAATGGCATCTCATTACTTGACAGATCTGCTTTCAGAGTCAAGCAGAGAAATGTCCATACTGCCTCACAGTCCTGCTGGCACTGCCAAGCCAGTACTGGAGAGAGCAGGGAGAGCTAGCTAGATTGATTGTACTCTGTCTCGCTCATTATCAACAGAAGTGCTAACTTAGGCCCCCAATCCAGCAAAGCACACATGCATCCTTTGTTTTGCTGGACCAAAGCCTAAATTCCAACTGCAAGGACAGACTCTGCCTTCACTTACACTGGCGCAACACCATTGAAAAATAACTCAGGCAGAATTCAGGGCAGAATTTGACCTACAGGATTGTCACTGTGACTCGTTCACCACCAGAAGCAAAGGGTACGTCTACAACTACAGCTGGAAGTGTACCTTCCCGCACAGGTAGACACACTTCGCCCGAGGTAGTGTGGACATCGCAGCATGCGTGGTGGTTTGGGCTAGCCACCTAAACTCAGACCTAGGGCGTGTCTTCAAGCAGCTAGCCCAAGCCTCTGCCAGGGCCACAGCATCCACATGCTATTTTCAGCACACTAGCTTCAGTGAAGCTAGCACAAGTCTGTCAACCCGCCCAGGGGGAGGCATGCTTCCTACTGCAGTGTAGACACCCGCAAAGAGCTCCGCTTGTCTTTCCGGTTCTTATGGTGATCTGCAAGTATTTAGAAACACAATCTTTCAACGTGCAAAGTGAGGAAACTTGAAGTGGCAATCGCTGCTGGGTTGCCAATTCCCATGATTTTCACTCGTGATCTTTAGTATTTTTCTGAAAGCCTGTGCTCCAAGAGCTATGTAATTACATGAGAATCACAGGTTTCATTTGTGAAAAGTTTCTATCGCTCACAGTTGCAGAAAGAAGCTTGAAAATGTGAACTGTAAAAGGTTCAAAAACCAGTAGGCAAATGAAAACATCCCTACTTTGGCTTACAAATCTGATTATAATTAAAATGCATATATCTGATTTTGGGGTCCTGCCTTGTGATTTTTGAATGCTTGGGTTTGGCATACTGTCACTGAAAGCGCAGCAGATCTGGAAACCTACTGGTTCTTCAGAGAAGAACTATGCTGGTGCATGGAGAAAGTGTGGGTAAGATATGCATACGCTACATGTTGATAACAGTAACTTGAAATGGATAGGCGGGAGCTATACCAGCAGTTACATAGTAATTAACACCAGCTGTAACTCCTTATGTGTTATGGATTCCTGGCACTGCAAAGCAGCATGCCCACACTTGTTGCTGATTGGAAATTGCTATGTACGGAGCAGTATGCTGGGGAAGTGGCATTGTGATGACATAAGATACCACTGCAGTTGTTATGCATTTTGCATGGAAATCTGGCTGTCTACTGATCTATAAATTGTTTCATTCTGCAGTGTTCGTTCTTTCCAATCTGTTCTTTTACTTCCCCCAAACCAGAGACAGCCGAGTGCAGCCAGTGTATGTACATACAGTTTTCCAGACACTGGCTATATTTCCTCTGCTGCTTCTGTTACCTTAGTCACAGTAGATGCCTGTTATCCAAATTGAGAACAGATAGTTGATTCTAAAATGGCTTGATTTCTCCCCCTACCCCACTCTGAATTTGGAATTTGATTTTTTTTTCACCAGCACAGCTGCTTACATACCTGTATAACCCAGAACAAGTGCTGAACATGACACATTAACAAAGCCAATATCGGCAGATTTTGGAAGTGGGGCGGGACGGAGTTAAATTTCAATAATACAATGTTTACATAATTTTGCAGTGATACAATGTTCTCTATATCCAAGTAAAGAGGAGAGGATAGAAGTTGATAAAATACAGTAGGAACTGAAGAGAAACAGTCAAATGAAGTCAGACAACTAAAAAGTGACAAATTTTACAAGTGCTTGTATACAAATGCTAGATGTCTAAATACTAAGATGGGTGAACTTGAATGTCTGGTATTAAATGAGGATATTGATGTAATGGGCATCGCAGAAACTTGGTGGAATGGTGACAATCAGTGGGACACTAATACCAGGGTACAAAATACATAGGAATGACAGAGGAGGTTGTGCTGGTGGCAGAGTGGCACTGCACATGAAAGACAGCATAGAGGCAAATATAGTAAAAATCTTAAATGAATCAAACTGCACCATAGACTCTCTATGGATAGAAATTCTATGATTGAATAATAGTTCAGTGGTAGGAACATACTACTGACCACCTTACCTGGATGATGATGGTGATTGTGGAATGCTCAGGGAGATGAGCGAGGCTATACAAATAGGGGAACAAATCAATAATAATGGGGGATTTCAGCTAGGTATATGTCACCACAGGATGGGATGTGAAGATAGAGTTTACAGACACCATTAATGACTGCTTCTTAGAGCAGCTAGTCCTGGAACCCACAAGCGCAGAGGGAATTCTTGATTCGGTCCTAAGTGGAGCACAAGATGTGGTCTAAGAGGTGAATATAGCAACCATAATATAATTAAATGCTACTGTGGTGGGCTTCTTTGGTATCCCCCCCCCCCCCCAAGGATGTTAAATTAACTTCAGAAATGGGAACTACACAAAAATGAGGAAGCTAGTTAAATGGAGATTAAACAGAACCGTCACAAGTGAAATGCCTGCAAACTGCATGGTCTTTTTAAAAAAAAACACCACAGTAGAGGCTCAAATGAAATGTGTAGCCCAAATTAAAAAAACAAAACAAAACAAACAAACAAAAAACAGTAAGAGAACCAAAAATGCCACTATGGCTAAACAGAGTAAAAGAAGCAGTTAGAGGCAAAAAGGCATCCTTTAAAAATTGGAAGTCAAATCCTATTGAAGAAAATAGAAGCATCAACTCTGGCAAGTCAAGTGTAAAAGCATAATTAGGTAGGCTAAAGAATGTGAAGAGTGACTAGCAAAAGACTCAAACTAATGGCAAAAATTNCTGGCCCGGCCCGCCAGGGTGCTTACCCTGGCGAGCCGCGTGCCAGAGGTTGCTGACCCCTAGACTAGCAAAAGACTCAAACTAATGGCAAAAATGTTAAGTACATCAGAAACAGGAAGCCTACCAAACAATAAGTGGGACCACTGGATGATCGAGGTGCTAAAGGAGCACTTGAGGGTGATAAGGCCATTGCAGAGAAGCTAAATGAATTCTTTGCATTGGTCTTCACTGCAGAGGATGTGAGGGAGATTTCTACACCTGAGCCATACTTTTAAGGTGACAGATCTGAGGAACTGTCCCAGATTGAGGTGTCAGTAGAAAAGGTTTGGGAAAAATTGGTAAATTAAACAGTAATAAGTTACCAGGACCAGCTAGTATTCACCCAAGAGTTCTGAAGGAACTCAAAGATGAAATTGCAGAATTACCAACTGTGGTATGTAAGCTATTGCTTAAATCAGCTTCTGTACAAGATGACAGCTAATGTGATGCCATTTAAAAAAAAAGGCTGCAGGGGTGATCCTGGCAATTACACACTGGTAAGCCTAACTTCAGTACCAGGCAAACTGGTTTAAATGATAGTAAAGAACAGATTTATTAGACACAGATGAACCCAATGTGTTGGGGAAGAGTCAACATCCCTTTTGTACAGGAAAATCATGCTTCACCAATCTATTGGAATTCTTTGAAGGGGGCCAACAAACATGGTAAGGTGATTGAGTGGATATAGTGTACTTGGACTTTCAGAAAGCCTTTGACAAGGTCCCTCCCCCAGGCTCTTAAGCAAAGTAAGCAGTCATGGGATAAGAAGGAAGTAACTGGTTAACAGATGAGAATAAATGGTCAGTTTTCAGACTGGAGAGAGGTAAATAGTAGGTCCCCCAGGGATCTGTACTGGGACCAGTGCTGTCCAATATATTAATAAATGGTCTGGAAAAAGGGGTAAATAGTGAGGTGGCAAAATTTGCAGATGATACTAAATTACTCAAGATAGACGAATCCAAAGCAGACTGCAAAGAGTTACTAAGGGATCTCACAAAACTGGGTTACTGGGCAACAAAATGGCTGCTGAAATTCAATGTTGATAAATGCAAAGTAATGCATATGGGAAAACATAATCCCAACTATATATGCAAAATGATGGGGTCTAAAATAGCTGTTACCACTCAAGAAAGAGATCTTGGCGTCATTGTGCATAGTTCTCTGAAAACATCCACTCAATGTGCAGCGGCGTCAAAAAAGTGAACAGAATGTTGGGAATTGTTAGGAAAGGGAGAGATAATAAAACATAAAATATCGTATTGCCTCTATATAAATCCGTGGTACGCCCACACCTTGAATACTGCATAGAGATCTGGTTTCCCATCTCAAAAATACGTTAGAATTGGAAAAGGTATGGAGAAGGGCAACAAAAAACACTAGGGGTATGGAACAGCTTCCATAGAAGGAGAAATTAAAAAGACTGGAACTGTTCAGCTTAGAGGAAGAGAGGCTAGGAAGGGGGGATACCATACAGGTCTATACAATCATGAATGGTGTGGAGAAAGTGAACAGGGAAGTGTTATTTACCCCTTCACGTAACACAGGAACCAGGGGTCACCCGATGAAATTACTAGGCAGCAGATTAAAAACGTACATAAGAAAGTACTTCTTCACACAAGACACAGTCAACCTCTGTAACTTGTTGCTAGGAGATATTTTGAAGGCCCAAAGTATAAATGGATACAAAAAAGAATTAGGTAAATTCATGGAATATAGGTCCATCAATGGCTGTTAGCCAGGATGCTCTGAGACACAACCCCATGCTCTGGGTATCTCTAGGCCTCTGACTGCCAGAGGCTGGGACTGGAGGATAGGCTATGGATCACTTATAATGATTGCCCTGTTCTGTTCATTCCCTTGGAAGCATCCGGCATTGGCCACTGTAAGAAGACAGGACACTGGGCTAGAAGCACCATTGGTCTGACCCTGTATGGCTGTTCTTATGTTCTTGCAACTGAGGAATTCAAAGCACTTTTACAGACATGAATTAAACATAACTATTTCCTAACAGTATCATGAAGTAATATTCTTCCAATTTTCCTTCTGGGGAAAATGAGGCACAGGTTCTGTGACTTGGCTAATGTCATGCATATCAGTGGCAGAATGAGGAACGGAACTCCAGAGCCCTTCTTCCCAATTTCACGTTGCAGACAGCACGCCTTCTCTTAACATAGTTTTATTTTCTACCAAATTTTAACAAAGGCCAAATTTCTGCCACATTTACTTTCACTGAGTAGTGCTTCGTTCTGCACTCAGCACATCTTCCAGCTTTCCTCTGCAACCACGAGGCCTAGAGAACTCCTTTAAAAAAAAATGGAATCCAGGTTTCTTACCTAATCCAGGTACAGGGATTTTAAAATGTATATCACAAGATTCACAATAAAAGCGTAAGAGTTGGCAACGCTGCTTTAAGCCCAAAGAAATTTGCCTAGCAGACCTTCCCACAGTCCTGGGTTTCATGGGGCTGACCTGCTTTTTACTCCCCCCATCCCAGCTGAAGAAGAACATTTCCCACAGTGACTTTGCTACCTTAAACTTTCAGATGAGCTTCCGTGATGCTCATGGAAAAGGGCAGGGTAAGGGCAGCGGCTTCATGGGGTTTCTCTTTTCTCCAGGCATGTGCAGCCCCTCCACATGTGTTCCCTCAGGTCACAGTGGGAGCTGGAGCTGCAATCCCCAATACAGCCCCAGCAAGGGCATGAGCAGTGCTGACCACCCCACTGCCCACTCAGGTTCGGCCCTGGTGCCCCATCAATGAGTTGTGAGGGATGGGGCCAAACCGGAGTGGGCAGCGAGGTGGCCAGGGCTGGTTCTCCTTGCCACTGCTGTGGGGATGGCTCCTCCATCAGTACCTGAACCAGAGCAGGTGGAGCTTCGCCGTTGTCATCCAGACACTGGGCAGGGAGCTGCCAGCTGGGAAAGGAGTGGTGGGGAGCCCTGGAGGTGACTCGCTTGGGAGGTCTGGTCCTGCACCCAGCGCATTGCTGCTCTTCTAAACTTGTCAATGTGTGGAATCTTGCTGGGTGATGCATAGGCCTGGACAGAGCCACCAGGCAGCCAGAGGTTTTCCCAGGAGTCCTGTCCCCTGGGAAACCCACCGGGCTGGAGCACAAGTGGAGCTCTGAGTCACTGTCTACTCATTCTGCCTCCTAGGACTAGACCAGCCCAAGGAAGCAGAGGGTGGATCAGGGCTCCTGCAGGAGAGCTCCTGCTGGGCTGACCTTGCAGTCTCCTCACTGAGGAGAAACATCCAGGAGTCCTCCCGGCCCTTGCCTTCCATGTTGGGAGTGGGAGAGGAGAGCCTCATGGGACAGATGCTACTGGGCATGTTTGGTGCACCTGCTTTCCTGGGGAACAGGAAGGCTCCTGCAGAGTGAGGAGAAATCTCCCCACATGGCTATACCTGCAAGACTCAGGATTGGCAAAGCTCCTGTGGCTGACCCTTGCACAGGGGCAGGAACCGGACCTCTGGGGAGAAGCCTGGGAGGCTCTGATCATTGCAGAGCCCAGGAAGGGTCTGGGGAAAAGGCCTGGAGAACCGCTGATGGCAGGAAGGAGTCCAGGGAGGCAGCAACAAGGTGTCTGATGGAGCAGATCATGGCTGCTCATCCGAGAGTCCCTAGACTGGAACCCAGCATAGAGGAAGGGCCTGGGTTTCCCTACCAGGCACTGGGAAGGTGGTGTGGAAAAAGGACGACTGAAAACCTTGAGGGGAGGCTGTAAGGAGCACAGGCCCGAGAGTTGGGGCTGGGGACCGGCTGTAAGGACACTGGCTTTTGTGTTGGCCTTTGTTACCCTGGAAGTCTGTGCAGCAGAAAAGATTGTGGAATACCCCAGGGAATGCACAAGGTGACCAGATGATCAAAAGGGGGAGCCTGTTAGCCAGGCTCGCCCCTTCCCTGCATGCTGGGTTGATATTGGTACTGCTGGCTTGGCCCTGCTTTTCCTGGCCTAGCAGTGTTGGGGCCACCCACTAGGCCCTGGAAACAATGGCTAGCTAGTAGTGCTATCATGGCACCCTACGGCTGCCCTCCCTAAGGACTGGGGAGAATTCACAGTGCCCGCTATTGAGGGGGGAGAAGTGGGAAGCTGCTGACTATAAAAGGGGACATGTGGGTTCCTGGTTTAAAGAGTCAAATTTCCAGGACAGGCTGTTGGAAGAGGGGGCATCTGGTCACTGAAAGGGGCAAGTACGCATCATTCTTAGGACACCTCCAAGTAGATGCCCAAGTCTGAGATGTTTAAAGGTGCCTAAGGGAGTTGGGCACCCATGTGATTTGAATGCCCAACTCCCCTAGGCTCCTTTGAAAATCCCAGCCTCAGTGTGTATTTAAGTGCTTGAGTTTTCTTATTATGAAAATGTTGGCTTTCAGAATAAAATATTAGAAGATGCTTTAAAGAAAAATCAATAACTGAAATGCTGTTTCCTCCCCTGCGTGCACTCAAGAATAGATGAGCAGAGCCTGACAAGAAAATAAATAGGCTGCTAATTCAGCAGTGAGAAGGATAATTCCCACTGAATTCCTGTTTGCTCCTGCTTATGGAAATGTACATAATAGCAGAGCAGAACATGGGAGGGAGTCACAACCTTTTGAATAATGTATCTGCCCACGAGAGGGCGCTGCTGCCTCACCGCATAGGAGAAGTGAGCGCTTAGAAGAAGGAAAAGAGAAATAGCAAATGTTTGATTTCATTCCAAGCTTCTCAGTGAAAGATTTGATTTGTAACTCAGTCAAGTCATTCCACTGCTCTGCCCTCACTTCCTATTTCTTAAAACAGCCCCCTTTCCTGGTACGAAATGCCCTGGCATGTGCTCAAAACAAGGCTGGGATTTAGAGCAACTCACGAGGGACAGAAGGGAGCTGCTGTTCCTAATGTACAAAACTAATTGTAAGACCTGGGAGAGGAGAGGAGAGGAGAGCAGATTGGAAGGGGCACCCAGGATGTTCAGTGACAGGCCAGGCTCCTCATGAGTTGGCCCTTAGTCATCAGATTGACGCTGCTCCCGATGCCTTCACAGAGGTACAGGGGGCCTCCTGTGCCTCTCTCAGTAGATGTAGAGTACGCACATCTGATTATTTCCACTGACGTCGGTGGCTGGCTGCGGTGCTGGGAGTGAATTGCATCAGATGAAATACGAAGCTGGGCAAGTCTGATATTCGGAGGGAAAACTTGCTGCGTTTTCCACCCCGGGGAAGAAGTCAGATGTTCCCTTTGTTTTCTGATGTGACAGGGCTAAGTAGTTATGAGGAGACTGTGCGTGTAAAGGCCCTGGTTTTTAAAAAAATAGGCTCTGCTGGAGCGTATACCCCACACTGAACGGGTTCTGGGGAGCTGGAGAACTGCGCTAGGATACCTGGTGGCAACTACAGGGCACGTCGGGCTCAATGAAGGAGGAGACCCTGAGTGGCTAATCGAAAAGAAGGGTTCAGGACAGAAGGAGACTCAAAGAGAATTGGCCTTGGGATCCTCCCAGCGAAGGAAGAAGTCAAGGGAAGCAGGAAGGAGTCTGAGCAGACCCTGGCTGCTCCATGTAGGGTTCCTGGACTGGATCCCAGAGTAGGAGTGCCTGGATTTCCCTGCCAGCCACTGAGAAAGGGTGTAAACCCCCCTGATTCAAGGGGTAAGGAGTACTGAAAGCCCAGAGACAAGGGGTGTCAAAACCAGTGGGCCCAGAGTCAGGGACCAAAAACCTGACACAAGGGCATTGGACAATTTATTGGCAGACTTTGTTACCCCAGAAGTGGGGGGAACGGGACCATAAAGGACTTGGATGGAGGGCTGTCACAAGAAGAGGCAGACCATTGCAGGGCTAGAGCAGGTGTAGCAGGGGCCACTGGAAGAGGAGAGTCTGCTACAGCACACCAAGCCATGAGGAGGCGCTCCAGTCAGAGTCACTCTTTGACACCGGAGCCGAAAGTCAGGCTTTTAGGGTAGAATTTACAAAATATGGGTTCAAGAGTCTAACTTCAGGCTCTTCTTTCTGAAAATCTTGGCCGCAGTTCTGGGGGCACTCCCTACAGATAACACGTCTCATAGCAGAGGGCCCTCACACTTAGCAATGTCCCCTGTGAAAGGAAGGCTCTTCAGTGCCATTTGTGCAGCATGCCCAAGGCCGTGGGCGGTTGTGTGCTGTTCCTGCTCTGAAGAGAAAAGGATCTGGTGGTGGGGACGTTGGTTAGCGATTGGGGGGTGCTGTATGCAGTGTCTCTGAGGGACCTGAGGAGGGACGCAGGGCTAAAGTGGCTTCTGTGCTTTTTTCCAGGGGTTCCTGTCACAACTTGGGTAGCACTGGGGCCTAACTTACAACGGCCCATCCCCGGCTGTGTATGGGCGGCAACACTGCCCCAAACCTCCACAGGGCATCCCAGCCTCTCTCCACCCTGACATGCCCTTCCTCACCCTGACACGCCCCGGAAAGCGGGGTTTGGTCCTGTGCAAGGCCACTAGGGAAGCCGAACGCAATGCTGGTGCTGGGGAAATTCTCTCCTGATGAGCAAAGAGTCCTTTCTGGTCCCTGTACATTGCCACAGCAGTACCGAAGCCATGGAGGGGTAGAATCCCCACCAATATCTTGTAGCTCCCCCACCATTTAAATTCCTTAGCAGTTCTTCTAACTGCAGCTACTACAATCTGGAACACAGGCCTGGGTCGAAGAGGTCAATCTTTATACTGGGCGGGCTTCCATTTGTCACCTGAAGACCTAGAAACCCTATTAACAGCCTTTGAAAGCATCAGCTGGCGTTCCCCAGTGGGGACCTGGCAAGGCAAGTGTCTTCGGTCTTGTCTGATCCTGTGTCTCCACATGAACTGGCTGAAAAGCTGAGATGCTCTTATGAAAAAAAAAAAGATCCTTTATTTTTGTTGGACGTTAAACATTTTTCAACCCACCCTAGTCTCCACCTTAGTGTCACTGCCATTTGGCTGATCTCTGTCCCAGGGTGAGCTGCTCTTTAAGGGTGGCAGAGGGGTTCAGCTGCCCCTGTGCCAGACATCACTTGCCTCCCCGGGTAAAGGAGATCGGTGACTGAAGATAGGTCTGCTGGGAAAATTAGCTTGATCCACAGGCTGCTGGAGAGAACTGAAGAGAGATTCAGGGAGAGGAGGCCTGCGGGTTGGTGCTCCATACGAGTGGGAGAACTGCAGGGAGTCTACTTTAGGAGATCAAGGGGAGGACATTGGAAGTAGGAAGACCTTCCAGTTGGGTGGAAGACCTGACTAGGGATATCTGTTGTGTAGACAGCAGCAGAATCCTTCTGAGGCAGCGGCCTTAGGATGGGCCAGGTGGCAGGACCTGGGTTACCAGTTCTGATGGATGTTGAACTGCGTGTGTGCATGTGACCAATAAACACATCTCTGGGAAAGGGGAAGAAAAAACTGAGACTGGTGGAAGCTTCATTGGTGCACTGGCTACTGCCACTGATTTACGTGAGAGTGAGGAAACAGAGGCAGAGGTAGGATCTGATGCTGAGTGAGGAGGGTCCTTGCTACAGTGTGCCTGGAGCTGTGCAGCTCTTTTGCATAGGGTGACCAGACAGCAAGTGTGAAAAATCGGGATGGGGGTGGGGGGTAATAGGAGCCTATATAAGAAAAAGACCCAAAAATCAGGACTGTCCCTATAAAATCGGGACATCTGGTCACCCTACTTTTGCAAGAACTTCCAAAAAAGAGCACAGAGCTCTGCAGAGCTGTCCCAAGCCCTGAGAAGCCGGGTTGGGAGTATTACTTGGAATCCGCTGCAATATCCAGGAATGTAGTAATCAACAACTCTGCTACTTTCTTTGAAAATTGGATTCCTGGAACCACTTACTATGCAATCAATGACCCTCTTCAACTTGAAACGGTTTACAGTACACCAAGCAGCAAATGGTCTAATACTCTGGAGACTGGATTAACTATTAATTACAAGACTTGTCAATTCTGGGGTCAAAGATGGGATACTGCTTGTGAGAAGCAGCCAAAGCAAATGGGAATGATCCCACGTGAAGATCTGTAGGTGCTTTAATTGCCCTCATTCTGGACCTTGCATCAATGCAAAGAGATGCGACGCGATGAATATTTCAGTCAATGGGTGAATGTTACTGCGTCTGAAGGCAGTGTTACAGAGAGCTGCCTTGCTTAAATTGCAGAGCCTTCACGCACTGGCATCGCTAAACGGAACTCAATTAATGGATCATGGCTGGCTGTGCCTTAGGCAAAATAAATACATTTGCCAACTGCAGTACATGCGACAAGATGCCAGATATCGGAGTTAGGCTCTCAGAAGGGAATTCAGAACAATGAACTCACTCATTATGGGCAAGATTGTGAACCCAAGGGGATTACTTGTATAAGCAACTGCTCACCGGTGTGAGTAAGAGGGCCTAATTTCGAGCTTACCTGTTCTGTGTGGGCGAACTGGAGAATTTCTTCATGTACCGTAGTGGATCAGAGAAAGGAATGTTAGGAGGTAAACCCGGAAATGTACAGGACGCTAATTTGTTAGAAAATCCCCCATCTACCAGTAAAACTGCATCCCCTGATAAAAACAACCGTCTGTGGGGAACTTTTCCTGGGTTGCTCATGGCCTATTTCTATAGCATCCCTTGCTGTGATTGTGATCCTGTAAGATCTTAGGTGCTAAGACAAAAGTTACTGATGAAAGAGTGGAAGGTATCTTTGAGCTATATAACAGCAGTAAAGAGCCACATTCTGATCTCATGCTCAAATACATTTGTTAGTCTCTAAGGTGCCACAAGTACTCCTGTTCTTTTTGCTGATACAGACTAAAACGGCTGCTACTCTGAATTCTGATCTTATTCACTCTAGTGTAAATCCAGAGTAACTCCAATGACTTCAATGGATTAACTCCAGATTTATACTGGTGCAACTAACAGAATTTGGCCACATGACCTAATTTAAGTTTTGTGTCAGCAACTCCAGAAAGTTAGCCATTAACCTTTGCAAATGCCTTGTACCTTGATCGTTTTTGCTTCTGTGAACGATTGTCTAAAGATGTGGAAGACATTCTTTCAGGAGGTTTTTATTTGGGGGGAGGCAGTGCTGATACTTAGGCTCCAGGTCCACAACTGGTATAAATCAATGCAGCTCCCGTGACTTCAATGAAGTGATACTGATTTTTACCAGTTGAGGATCTGCCCTTTAGTTTTTTGGGCACCTGGTGGGTCATGTGACCCTGATTAGAAGGTGGCTAGAGCTGATCAAAAGATGAAGGTTCTGTCCTGTGCAAAATTCCAATATTTGAACACTTGTTTTCATTCTGCATGAGGATGAGCAATAAAAACATCAGCTTTTGACAGAATAATTTAGAAATGTCAATGTTTTATTTTGACATTTGCAGTTGAAACAAAATGTTTTTGACATTAATGAAAGGAAACACTTTAGTTTCAACTCCATTCTTATTAATCACTGCATCCTCCTGAGTTACTGCAATGTTTAATCAGAGTTGGAGTTCGAGGTCCCTCATAACCCCATTCTCCCCTCTGCCTTTTGCTCCCTGGTAGACTACATTTCCCATGATGCATGGGGGTCTGTGCCTGAGCTGAGCCACTGCAGTGCCTCATGGGACTTTTGGGTTGACACACTGAAAGAAAACACTTTCTTTCAATTTTTCTCAAGGAAAATTCCACTCATGGGATACTTCAGTTAGAAAACAGGGCTTGTCAAAATTGGAAAATCTTATTACAAACTTTTGAACCAGCCTCCTGATGGATATTTTAGTGTGACCCACAAAAGGCTGCAGAACAAAAATTCCAAAGAAATCTCTTCTTTAAAGCAGACAAAGGGTAAAATGGTCAGTTGTGAAATATAGTTTAAAGATATGTCACAGAACACTGAGCAATTTTTTTCCAGTTCAGCTCCTTTGCCTTCCTCAGCAAGTTTCTCCTGGAAAAGAAGAGTTGAAGGGGAAGAACAAAAAAAAGAGGGAACTGCAGAAATCACCATGCATCAAAAGATGTCATCAATGATGGGTACTTATGCAACATTAAAGCGGCATTAAAAGTAGCACAAGAATGGATGTTTATGGTTCTCTGGTTTTCTGTGTGAAACATTAGTGCATTATGGATCAGTGAGGCTAGTACAATTGAAGAGGCAAAACAAAAAGATGAAGCGTGGAGACCAGTGAGCATGAAAAAAGGAAAACAACAGAATGATCCATGCCAAGCTAATTAAAAGAAAAATCACTCTGTCTCTTGCACTCGTTCTTCCAGTACATTAGTTGTTGCTGTTAATGCAATCCATCAAAGTGACAGGATGCTCCGCATCATCTTAAGAACAAATCTAATCAAATGGCAAAACAAAAGTAATGGTTAGACTACATATCCAGGAGTGGTGTTTGCCTTTGAAACGGAACTTATAAGGATTACTCGATGGTGCAGCAGATTGGCAAAGTGATCAAGTTGGCATGCAATTGTCAGTTTATTTGACAGTTTAACATAATTCGCTCCTGTGGCATGTTGATATTAATTCACTGTAATTGGTTTTTATGTTAAGAGTGGAGCTGGGCAAATAACTGAATATTCAGTTTCCTGGCAGTTCTGAAGAATCAAAAAAAATGTGGTTTGGATTTTTTGGCGAATAGGAAAAAGTCTGAAATCTTGGTTTGGGTGAAATGAAACATTTTGTTTTGATTTCAGGCATTCTACTCTCCTTTACAAAAGTCCGGGGAATGGAGGGTTAGTTTTAATAAACTGGTGGGGATGTCTCCTTTGATTCCCAACTGCCCAGAGGTTTGGGCACTCATCTGGGAGGAGGAGAAGCTGGGTTCAAATTGCTGCTCTGGAGTAGGGACTGGAACCCAGATCTCCCGCCCTCAGATGGGGAAGTAAGGGGGACACCACCTCCTCCTGTTGTGTGAATGGAGCGAAGTCCTCAGTGAATCTAGACCTGAAAAGACCTTTTTGGGGCCAAAACTATTTGACAAACTGTTGTCAAATTCACAAATCGTTCTGGTCGATCCAAAACTTATTTTGTGGGGGGAGGAGGGGGGCAAAGAAGCTATTCATTGGAAAAGTGTCACCCAGCTCTAGTTAGGAGTGAACTTGTGAGATGTGATCTATGAATTTATGTAACTGTTAAATGTTAGGGATTTAATTCATACTGTACATACAGTTAAACTGTTCGTTGAATGCTTCTTGATATCAGGGTTCTCAAGAAATGAACACTTATGGATAGCTAACAAATGACACCTATTTGTCATCCAAACAACCTAATCACCTATTTAGAGCTAACTGAAAGGTTGTACGTAGGCAGCAGTGACTTAAATGAACATCTTATTTTAAAGTAAACAACTATTAAGGTACCGTACAAGTCTTGTTAAATAGACAATCCAGCTAGAAAGTTTAGATTCCAGGCTACAATCACAGATCTAGTATTCTCTGCTTACATGGTGATCTGTCCCATTGACTACAATGGAAGAACATACACCTCTACCCCGATATAACGCGACCCGATAAAACACGAATTTGGATATAACGCGGTAAAGCAGCGCTCCAGGGGGGCAGAGCTGCGTGCTCTGGTGGATCAAAGCAAGTTCGATATAACGCGGTTTCATCTATAACACAGTAAGATTTTTTTGGCTCCCGAGGACAGCATTATATTGGGGTAGAGGTGTAGTTGAAATATGTCATGCAAATGGTAGAAGAAAGTTTTGCCCACTTATCTTTAGGACTTTTGAATGTTTCCAACTTAATGCAATTATTTGTGTTCTGCAACATTATGTCCCAGAGAAGGAGGCAACAGTGACAGAAAGGAAATACAATCCTAGTGTTTGCCATTGAAATATTTGACTTAAATAAAAAACAGTTCTGTTACATCCAGAGCAATACTTGTGGTTAAACTCATTGATTGTGTGTGGATATATTTTAGATCGGTGGATATTAGCATACTTGATAAATAATGCAGTTAATTGTCTAATTATTACAAAATCAAGTTAGGAATTTGGGAAGCATTACAAGTAGCAAAGAGATGACTGAAAGGCAGAAGAAAAGGGAAAGAAGTGGAAATCAATTAAAAACACATCTTTCTAAATTGGACTGCATGACTTTGAAGTCAGTGAAGGGAGTTAGGCAATTTCTATCATATATTACTAGCGGTTGGATGAAGCTTCTCTGCCATTCAGACTCGTGAGAGCTTTGACCCAGATCCTGCAAAGGCTTCAGCACATGGTTAAGTTTATGCTACACGAGCTAGTCTCGTTGAAGTCAATGGACCACTCAAAGCATAAACTTAAGCACATGCATAAGTATAGCTGGTTGAAAATTGTTTTTTGTGTACAACGGCTTTTTAACCAAAAGAGAATTTTCCATTAACATCTTACTTTTTGGTGTGTTTTTTTTTTAAATGAAAACCCAAACCTATTTGGGTTTTGGTTTAAAAAAAATCCATGTTTTCGTTTTATAAAAAACAGAACTTTTTACCAAAACCTGACAATTTTTACCGAAATGTTTCAGTTTCAGGTTTGTCCTCAAAAATGATGCTTCTAGGAAACTTAGATTTTAAAACTGTTTCAAAAATGTCTATAAAAAAATAATGGGGTCTTTTGAGTAGCTGTATGTGGGGTCTTTACAGCATCTAGGCGTTTGGTAGCAGTGAGCAAAGATTTAGAGGAGGACCAAACTGTCCTCTGAATGTTGGGATTATCTGGGCACAGCAAAGAGGGTATTCAACTGGGAACTGCTTCCAGCATCCTGGCTTTGAGGCCAGTCTCATGCTATCCCCAGGGGATTTGGGGCAGACCTTAAGCACGATGGCTCCAGAAGGTCTCCAGTGCACAGGGCGGTGATTGCTCCAGGTTCTTGCTCAGGGTTACGGCAAACATTTTGAATCCTCCACTGCTCTGCTTACCCACACAAGGGACCATCTAGCCTCCATAGTTCTAGGAAACCCTCTCTGGCAGTTCTCCCCCAGGACCTGATCCGAGTCCTTCTGAATGGGAATCTCTCCATTGACTTTAGTGACCTTTGGATTGGGCCCATGTTGAGTATAACTAAGCCAATCCACCCTCTTCTGATGCTAGGTGAAACACCGCACTTCCATCGTTAATAGCAGTGAGAGGACAAGGAGTTGATCAGAACTGTGTGGGTGCCATGGGACTGTTTAACGATTACTGCCAGATCATCCCAAAGGGAGAGTGGGTGAGTCAGGAAATCGAGACCGTGATTTGTGTTGGAAGAGAAGGCGGGGGCTATGCTGCATGCCTATCGTGCCATAACGATGCAATTAACTCGTATCACCCTTGTAGCAATGTGAAACATGTTGCTTGTAAAATTAAGATTGACAAATTTTGCAAATTGAGGGGGTAGGGGAGGAATGGGGGTTGGGCCGCAATCCACATTCTGCAGCTCCGACGTTTGCTTTTTAACGAGAAAACAAAATCCAGCTGTTGCAAGGCCGGGGTTGTGAGTCAGAGGGGAAATTGCACCTGCTACGAAATGCTGGATGGCACGCCAATCACTCGTGTGCCACCCTTCCTTTTAGTGTGTCATGTGCACCCCTTCAGGAGTAACGCTACAAGGTGCTGCAACTCAGAGACCCCCCCGAGGCTCAGTCCCTCCTCTCCTTCCTTCTCTAGTGGTGGAAGATGGCCCTATGACACTGCTGGCCTCTAATATTAAATTACAACTCTTCCTCCGTGCCAGATCAGCCTGCCCTAGCCAGCAAGTGTGTGTGGGGGGGGGGGGGAGGGGAGGGGGGTACAGCTAAGGCTCTACTCATTTTCCTCCCCACCCACCAGCTCCAGGAGGACATAAGTAAATAACACCTTTTACTCCTCCGCACCCAGAGCCAAGTTCTGAGTAGCCCGTGCTGGGGCATCAGGGGCTTGCTTATTCCCTTGCCTGGGCATGTAGCCCAACTCATCACCTAGTGCCTAATATTTAACCCATCCCTCGTATTTACTTGCAACTTGCCCATGTCACCCTGTCTCCACAAAAGCAACAAGGAGTCCGGTGGCACCTTAAAGACTAACAGATTTATTTGGGCATAAGCTTTTCGTGGCATCTGAAGAAGTGGGTTTTTTACCCACGAAAGCTTATGCCCAAATACATCTGTTAGTCTTTAAGGTGCCACCGGACTCCTTGTTGCTTTCGTGGAGACAGCCTAACACGGCCACCCCTCTGATACTATCTCCACCAAATGTTTTTAGACAGCAGGCTGTTTAGTTTTCAAACATGGTCTGAAGCATAGGGAGAAAAGATATATAATACCCCCCCCCCCACACACACACACACACACATACACAGACTGTTGCTTTTCCTATAGTAATTGGTTCTGTATTTCCTGTCTAATCACCTTTCATTCCTAGCCACTCGCTTTTGATGAACTTGTCTGTCCTTGTCAAACACACTTTCTCAGTAGCTAAGAGTGCATTTGCCAATCTGTAACTTACATCACTGTTCATCTTATGGTACATGTAACGAAAGCCTCCTTGCTTGTCTTTCTAGTTTTCCTAGGCTACAGATTATTTTCAAGTTCTATACAATGCCTCCTGGCCTTTGCAAATCTCCTTTGTTTAAAAAAAGAAAAGAAAAAACCACTATCTATGTCTTGGAAACGGAGATCCTGTATTTCAAGTGATGCTCATTCCCTTCTTGTTGTCCCTACACTCCCTGTAAATAACACATTGGACACAGGTCAATGTATTTCAGTAATATTTAAATACCTTGATCTTCATTCCACTGGCTCTTTGGTTTGCTAAGTCATCAGCTTTGGTAGCAGTGGTTTCGATTAGGCCATCAGGAGCTGCTGCATTTGGAAACACTTGTTTGCTGTAGGAAGGGTAGTCTAGTGGATAAGCCATTGACCTAGGACTCAGGAGACATAGGTTCTATTTCTGGCTTAGCCTTTAACCCGCAGCGTGGCCTTGGAGAAATTACTACATCTCCTCTGGGTCTGAGTTCCCCTTGGTAAAATGGGACTAGTACTATATTGTGGGGTGAGGGGGGGGTTGTGAGGCTCAAAGCCACAGATGACATGGAGGTGTTCAGATACTGTAACAGTGAAGGACAAATAAGTCCCTACAGAGGTTTGTGTTCAACTCAGTTTGAAAAGTCTGTTGCCTGAGAGACTAATCTTGTCCCCACCCACTAAAGTCTCTCCATTGACTTTAATGGGCTCTAAAGCCACACAGAGTGTGGAAGGCGAGAGAGACTCTGAGCTAGATGCTTGGAACTATCTGAATAAATAGATCTTTCCCCTGTGACGGAAGCTCACCTGATCTTAGAGGTAGCTGAGATCTCCACCCTGCTCTCCTTCTTGGGTCTACAAGTGTGTGCTACGTACCGTGTGACCTGCATGGCAGGACACCAATGGGAAATAGGGGCCATCTCAGTGCTTATGTAATCCTTTGTGTGCAGGTAGACTTGACAATGGGTGTTGAAGCCTTCAGTGGGTTTGTCCGTTGGAGTAATCCCTACTTGGAATGGCCCCAATGAAAGTCTCTCAAGCAAAGGCTCTGGGTTCTCAACCACGGTGACTCTTGCTGGCCAAAGAGCAATGCTAGGGAATGACAGCAAAAGAAGTGAATACAGATTGTACACCGTCTGTGGGGAGAGAAACAGATATCAAGAGTATAACTGTATTTTAATAGTGCCCTCCACCCCCGCGCATCTGCATCCAGCCCTCCTGCTGTGGGATCTGACAGGTAACGGACGTTAAGCATACGCTGAGCATACCTACAGGATTGGGCCCTGGTGGCGAGAGAGGCGTTCCCCTGCCTAGTTGGAGAATCCCGCTTTGGGGCCTCCGGGGCTTCCCCCTGAGTGAGGGCTATGTGGATTTGTCTACACTGCAAAGAAAAACTGGGTGGATTGACTCAGGCTTGTGGGGCTCGGGCTACCGGGCTGCAAACAGCAGTGTAGACGTTCAGGCTGGAGCAGGAGGGCTCTGAGACCTTCGCCAGGTTGCAGAGCCCAGGCTCAAGCCCGAGCCTGAATGTCTACACTGCTGTTTTCAGCCCTGCGAGCTAAGCCAATTGACCAGGGCTCTGAGACTTGGAGCTGCAGGTTTTTCTTTACTATCCTGAACTACTCACTTCCTGTGGGGAGGTGTCTGTGCTTCGAAGGTTTCGTGCATGCTGGCCTGGGCACCCTTAGGCACCTAGGGGACTTGAACGCCTACAGGCTTAGGTAGCAGCTGGACTTTGGCGTTGAGAATGTCAGTGGTGCCTAAAGGATGGATTTAGTTACCTTAGCAGTCAGTAAGGCCCCAACGACTCTTGCCTTCAGCCCTTGGCTTCTGTGTTGGGGCTGCCACTTATGGTAGCATCTCTTGTGATGTGGCCGAACAGCTGCTCACTGGGCAACAGACACATAAATCTCATACACCATCAGCAGTGTAGAGGTCCGTGACTGTCTTACAGTTGCTACCAACCTGAGCTGGATTTGAACCCACAACCTAAGGGTGTGGGCGAGAGCATGGTATCCTGCTACCAACTCCTTCACCTTAATGGTCACGCCCACATGTATGTACAGTATTTGTGATCTTAAATGCCATTCTGATAGACACGGTATGTTCTGTAACGATCAGGGAGCTTAAATAATTAGTGGTCGCGGTGGGTTTTTTAAATTCCACTTTTACACTTTTCCAGGCCTGTCGTAGTCAAAGAAATTTCCCCATCTGGCTACGTGCCCAACCTCAGCTACAAAAGTCTTCCTACCTATTGACATATCACCATCGCACTATTTGTCACTTGTTATTTAGCGATAAATAAGCAGCACTTAGGGAGCCATTAAAATTGCCTTATATTGAATGGGTTTAAACTGGAGGATGAGTTTATTGCCAAATTCTTGCGTGCTGTACCACTAGATGGCAAACTTGCTTTAGCATACTATATACTGCAGCTAACACAAATCAACAAGCAAAATGTCATCCAGAGATGTTCCACTTAAATTGTTTTCCATCACGAATGTATCTGTTTAATCAATTAAAGGAATATAACCAACTAGTATAGTACTAAATGGGAATGAGCAGGACATGCAAAATGCCTGTAAACAAATGTAAGGTACTTTATAAATATAACCAAAAATATATGTATCCAGATTATTCCTTTATCTTTTCATGACTAGACTATCAAACTTTCCCTGAGTTTTATAACACTTGATATTGACTGTTCCTTTTCCAAGGACCATATGTTGCTCTTGAGCAGTGTTCACATCTCCCACTGACATCAATAGGTGGCTCTAGGTCAGCGTATGTCTCCAAAGGCTGGCTCTTTGTTGTTCTTTACTGATCTGATAAACCAGCTCTCAAGGCCCACATCCAGCAGAGCACTTAAACATTTGCTTGGCTTTAAGCACAGGAGTAGTTCCATTGAAACTGAACAAAGATATACTTCTTCCATCGCCTCTTCTTCCAGAAGCTGTTTGGCGAACTCTCTGCATAATGTAAATAGGGTCAGACTTTGTTAAGGGGATATTTCGAAATAGTTTATAAAGGTTTTATCAGTTAAGGCTTGGTCTAAACCTACAACGTTATGTCAGTTAGGAGTTTGGTTAAAATCGCCTCCCAGCCCAGCTGATACAGGTATGCCGGCAAAACCCCTGGTGGGCAGGCAACTATGCCAACGGAACAGTGCTTCTGCTAGCTGAGGTGGTGTAGCTGTGTGGGCAGAACTCGTTCTGTTGGCTTATGCTGTGTGCCCATTAGGGGGCTTGGTCAGTAAAGCAATACTAGCAAAGGCTCTCTAGTGTAGACAACCCCTAACAGAGGTTACAGACATGATGAGTATGTTGTTGATGGTTAGCAGTAGAAGATGTTACAGATGGTGATAAGCCATGATTATAAACAATCTACTGATACGGTGAACTTAATGAACGGTTAGTAGAGAGAAATACCTAAATACCAATCATTACTGTAATGATGATCTAGAATTAAGTTTTCCTGGTAATCTTTGGAAAACATGGAGTCTCTCCCACTATGACAAATGTCTTCCATTGATAGGTGTTGTGCAGTTATTTGGAATTAAATCTCAGTAAAGAAACAGTTCTCCAACATTCCTGTCCAGAGAGTTAACTAAGTGCAAAAAAACAACAACCCCTGTGGCTCATTTGAGTCCCAGTCCTGTAAACAGTTTTATGCATATGCTTAACGTTAAGCACGTGAGTAGACCCAGTGAAGTCCAAACTTCACCCCATCCAAAATGCTGCGGTCAAAGTAATCTTTTCTGCCCATCACTTTCACCATATCATCCCTCACTTGGAAACACTTCACTAGTTCCCCATTGAGCTACACATCGAACGCCAGCTTCTTGCCCTTGCTTTCAAGGCCCTTTATCAAACTGCCCCTGCCTAGCTTTCTGACCTGGTCTCCTTTTGCAATGCTCCCCACCCACTTCAGTTTGTTAATGAGGGAGGAAGGATGGTCTTGTAGCTAAGGCACAAAAGTGGTCTGGGTTTGGATTCTAGTTCTGGCTGGAAATTAGTAAAGCTGATGCAATGGAAGAGTAGTAGATCTTCACCCCCGTTCTGTCATCTTATTGATAGCATTAACATCTATAAGGCTGGCAAGAACCCTGACTAACACTTCTCATTAACTTGTTCAGTTGCCTTTGGTTCATTCAGTGCCGTGGTAACTTCAGTATCAGAACAATAACTGCTAAATATAGATAGCGATGGAGCCATGTAGCAACATGCCCAGAATTGGTGTCCAGCTCTGCCACCCTGACTCATGCTGAGTTGTAATTCACTTTGTGTGCAGTCCTGTGAAATTAGGGTGACACAATCTGACCCTTACTGTCTGTGGCGTACTTAGGAAGGGGCGTTGCTTCTGGTTTTGTATATATCATTTCCCTTCTAGTTTTGCATCAGTGACTTAGACCATTCCTTCATCTGCCTAGGCTTAGCCCCTTGACTCTTAAAAGTACCAGAACAGCCTTTTAGTCTCTCCTCTTTACCTCACTTATTTAGGTGCTTTCTGTTTATTTTGGTACTTATAAGTACCTGAGCACCTCACGGTCACCAATGCTTTAATTCTCACTGGGCTGTAGTTTTGTCTTTGTAGTGCCGTGTGGAAAATGTTACTTTCATTCCCCCACTTGCGGAGAAAATGCTTCTTTAAGCTAATCTGATGTAATATGCACCCACAGGTGAAAGAATGAAGTGAGCAAGGAGTCCAGAAAACAAAATATTTTCAGTGAATCTGTGGGAGTATTTTTCTTTAGATGTATTTTGTAACCGATGTGGGACCACTATTTTCTTTTCCTCAACCTGTCATCATGGAAAGTGACCACTGGTCAAGAGATGATCACCTGGGTAAGGATGGAGGGATAAGGACAGATTATTATTCAGATGAGAATAGCCAGTACATTGATATAGCCTTTTACCTCTTTGCAGTGCCAAGCAACACTAAACTAAAGCAATGGAAAACCATTAACCAGTGTTTCTATATAACGTTACTTTTTGTATAGTTCTACTTCAAAAAGTCAAAGCTGTGATGTTCCACTTCAGTCTATTAAATAAAACGGGTCCCAAAAAGGGGAAACAAATTAAATGTTTGGGTTTTTTTTTTCAAATTTTGAAAGTCAACATCAAAAAACAATTATTTGAAATTTGAAAATTTCAACCAGGTCTGCAGTTGGTTGAAAAAATGGGAAGATTTGATTGAATTTCCCCCATGTTTTTTTCCAAAATTCAGAACATTTCATCCCCCTCTTATCTGATTGAAGCATATTTGGTTGCTGAATATTCACAGGTCAGGTCTAGCATTCTGTAGATTTGAGGCAGGGTTTTTTGAGTTCAGACTGCACTCCGCAGTGTGGGTCCATACAAAATGTCGACACCTCAGGGGGAAGGCTGCACTATAGGAGGCTTCGGGTCACACTTTCAAATGTCTTTAAGTGGGTTAGGATCTGAAGTCCCATTTTCAAAAATGGCTCCGGCACTTAGTGGTTTTCAATGAGACCTGGCTCCCACAGGCCACATTTTTAAAGGCATTTAGGTGTCTAATGATGTGGATTGGCCCCTTAGGGAATTTTCAAAAGCAGCTAAGAAGGTTAGTTGCCTAACTGCCATTGACGTCTTCTGAAAACCCCATTAGGTGCTTATCTTCATCTTTAGGTGGCTAAACACCTTTGAAAATCTGGTCTAGGTGTGTAAATCCCTTTTGAAAATGAGACCTAGGGTATGTCTACACTGTAATCCCAGGGCATGATTACAGCTTGGCTACATGTACTGGAACTAGCTCTGGTCCCGGAGCAATGCAGCAGCAGCAGCGTGTGCTGGAGCATGGGCTCTACAACGCTACTTGATCCCTGGGTAATTACTTGCAGGGCTAGCCCACCCTGAAGCTTGAACTGCTATGGCTTCCCTGCTCCAGGATGCAAGCTAGCTGGGTTAAAGCTTGCCCAAGTACGTCTATGTGAGCTGCAATCACACCCCGTGACTGCAGCATGCACCAGGGCTTAATGTGTAATGAAAGAGGTGCCAGGGCTCAAGCAATATTTTTACTTTTATAACTAATGCAGCAAGCCTGGAGGTGCCGGGGCTATGAACTGCCAAGCCCTAGCAGTGTATGGCTGGAGAGTCTTGCCCACATGCTCGGGGTTCAGCTGATCGCCATATTTGGGGTCGGGAAGGAATTTTCCTCCAGGGTAGATTGGCAGAGGCCCTGGAGGTTTTTCGCCTTCCTCCGCAGCATGGGGCAGGGGTCGCTTGCTGGAGGATTCTCTGCAACTTGAAGTCTTTAAATCATGATTTGGGGACTTCAACAGCTGAGTTAAGGGAGAGAATTAATCCAGGAGTGGGTGGGTCAGCTTTTGTGGCCTGCATCGTGTGGGAGGTCAGACTCAATGATCATAATGGTCCCTTCTGACCTTAAAGTCTATGAGTCTATGAGTCTATAAATTAAGCAGTTGCATAGACACATCCTCTGGCTTCTAAGTCACTCGGGTGCTCTTGAAAATGTTCCCCTTTGACCTTTGGATAAGAAATGGAACTGAGTTCCCACCTCTCACTGGTAGTGCTGAAAGGGAGGCTACTGAAAATCAGACAGCACATTCTGAAAAGAGTCCAGGATATTTCTCGTAGCCCACGTTCCACCTCTTAGTACAATAGGATATAGCTGTTTTGTCTCTGGAGGTGCTGCCTTGTAGGTGAGGGGTGAAGCTGAGTCCTGACTACTGAGAGGTCATTAGTGACAGGAGGACACTGTACACAAGCCAGGCTAATCTCTATTTTGGGTAACGTTGTAGCCCCCTCAGTTCCTCCTGGAATTTCAGCGGGATGTGTTTCCTCGGTTGCAATGCTCTGTCATGTTTCTGTGTACTGTCAAAGAGACACCAGACCCCACCCTAGAGCAGCTGCATTTCAGAGGTAAGCAAGGTAATTCCTGTCTAAATCAGTGGTAAAGCACTTCTGGGTGCCTTCAGCAGGAACCGAGCTGTATAAATATCCGATATCGTTATTACACAGCCACTGCGCTGCCAGCGTCCACCCCTTTACTTGTGAAACCCTTTGAGGTAGGCGGAGAGAGAACCACACTTGAGTCTCTTCTTTTATAGGTCGGACCAGACGCCGAGCTCTCCTTGCTACAAATCCAACTCAGCATGGTTCCATTTTACAGTCCGACTCCAACCCTCGCCTCATTAGTCTGCCAGTCACGAGCAGCCCGTCTCCTTTCTCTTTCCAGAGACCCCGCGGCTGTTAAACTTCTCCAAGAGCCCTTCTAGCCACACCTTCCTTTTGCCTGCCACCTTCCTCCTGGTCTGCTCATCACCCTCATGCCCTGCGTTGTTGGTGTAATGCCAGTCTTGACAGTCTGCTTTTCCAGCTGTGCTCTGTGCCAATGCTGACAGCTGTTTACGGGCACAGACTGACTCTGAACCAGGAATCACATTTGCACTATCAACCGAGGCACATTATTGTGCATTTTAAAGGGTCAGCGAGATTTTAAAGCTGGTCTGGTATGTTCTCCTCATAATTTCCAAGGGTGTTTTGACTCTTTTGTTCAAGGTTTCCCCTGCGTTATCACCCACCATCTCATTTTATAGACCCTGCACAATGTTCCCCAGACAGAACCCGTCTCAAAAACAGGTTTCACCTTGCTGGTGACGTCCTGCTCAGACAGACATTTTCGCAGTTTGTGGCCTCTGTTGCTTTGATTTTGTGTTCGAATGCTTGCAGGTCTGGTGGCAACGGGGTGTACTATTTTATTGTTTGCATCTGATCCATGAACCAGAACGCGAGGTAGAAAACTGCAGGGTTCACTTGTTCAAAGCGGTCTTGCCTAATGCCTGTAACAAGCTGGTGAATAGGCCAGGACGTGTCTTTCAGAATTAGATGGGGACTTTTGTAGGGGAGGGTCAGCTTAGTGGAGACAAACATCCATTTGAAAATGGCTCCAAGGGATGGACAGGCAATGCCTGGTGGGCTCAGCCGTCTCTCACATACACACTGCATTCTGTAGGTACTTATACAGCCCCATCCCCATAGCATCTTAGTGACTCATGAATTTATCTTCATGGCACCTCTGTTCCCCACCCTTGGGGAGAAGGGAAACCCACTGCTACCCCTTCCACCCAGTGCAGCATACGCCACGTTGCATGGCTGGTTAGCTCTGCTGGGTGGTGCGAAGGAGCAGCCACCACACGGCCTCACTTTCTCCCCTCCCACCTCCTCCAGGATTTCCCGTGTCCCATTTAGTGCACATAGAGCAGACCCTAGACTGCAGAGACTTGAACTGTGGCCCAAAAGGGGGCTGCTTGCCCCTTCTCTAGCCGTGATTACCCACCCAGGGCCGCCCAGAGGATTCAGGGGGCCTGGGGCAAAGCGGGGGAGCTGCGGCGCTTGTACTCACCCGGCGGCGGTCTGGGTCTTCGGCGACATTTCGGCGGCGGGGGGGCCTTCAATCGCTCTTCGGCAGCACTGAACGGCCCCCCGCCGCTGAAATGCCGCCGAAGATCCAGACCGCCGCCGGGCCAGGACTCGCGGGGCCTGGGGCAAATTGCCCACTTGCCCCCCCCCCCCCAGGCGGCCCTGTACCCACCAAGCATTAGGTTGAATGGTTACCAAAAGCAAACTGTTAGCAACTCCTGGGAACAATACGGACCTGCAGGTAGCAGGCAGGGAGATCAATCACCCTGGTAGAGACCAGGGGTGGGCAAACTTTCTGGCCCAAGGGCCACATCTGGGTATGGAAATTGTATGGCGGGCCATGAGTGCTCAGGAAATTGGGGGTTGGCATGCGGGAGGGGGTGAGGGCTCTGGATGGGGGTGCGGGCTCTGGGGTGGGGATGGGGATGAGGGGTTGGGGGTGCAGGAGGGTGCTCCGGGCTGGGACCGAGGGGTTCAAGGGTGGGAGGGGGATAAGGGCAGGGGCAGGGAGTTGAGGCACAGGAAGGGCTCAGGGGTGCAGGCTCCGGGTGGCGCATACTTCAAGCAGCTCTCAGAAGCAGCAGCATGTCCCCCCTCCGGCTCCTATGCGGAGGCATGGCCAGGTGGCTCCGCATGCTGCCCCATCCACAGGCACCGCCCCTGAAGCTCCCACTGGCTGCAGTTCCCGGCTAATGGGAGCTGCAGGGGAAGCGTGCAGAGCCCCCTGGCTGCCCCTACATGTAGGAGCCAGAGCGGGGACATGCCGCTGCTTCCAGGAGCCGCGCGGAGTGGGGCAAATCCCCGACCCCGCTTCCCAACTGCAGCGCCAGAGCAGGGCCAGCCCCAGACCCTGCTCCCTGGTGGGAGCTCGAAGGCTGGATTAAAACGTCTGGAGGGCCGCATGCGGCCCCCGGGCTGTAGTTTGCCCACCCCTGGTATAGACTAAAGAAGCTGGGTGGATTCCTCCTTGCCTGTCATCCGGGTCCTCATCAAAGAGCTGAGCCTGTGGTGACCATATAAAGTTCTTCCAGCAACACACTCCTGGCAGGTTAACGCAGCAGAACAAATCATCACCCACCCACCCTTCATTTCTTTTTCTCTTCTACATGGTAGCTTCTTGAGCCATTCCCCTGCCCTTCCCTGTGGTTACTGCGTCGTGGGCATTAATTCTATTCCCAACACTCCCTGTGTGACAGGCACTTATCTGTCTAACGGGAGTGCTCCCCAGACTCGTGGGAACTGGAAGTAGAAGAAATCTGTCTGGAGATGCCACAGGCCTGGAGTCTTAGACTTGTTGCAGATTGATGTCATTCTGGGATGAGAGTGTCTTGTCACCTTTACCTTGATAAGCCTGTGAGTGTAAGAGACATACCACAGGCAGCTTCTGTTATGCAGATCAACAGGAATCCACCAAGAAAAGAAGCAGATAGACCACAGAGGGTGTGGGCTCACACAGGCCCTGGAAGGGATGAGCAGTGCCGCTTTCAAAGGGTGAGCTGTGCCCCTAAAAGGGGTTCAAGACCCTGCTCTGACCTGTGCCTCGTTTTCTCCAAGTCAAGAGACTTAGTTATATGTTCCAGCTCTAGACCCTCTGGTTCAAGGGGAGGGAAATGTTTGTCCCTCCCCCACAGATAAAATGATATATTGGAAACTCCATAAGGGGAACTGGTGGATTTTCTTTGCCCACTACCATCCCTGCCAGTTTTTTTCCATGGTGGGGGTGATATTACCCTGAGTGAGGACAGCAGGATTGGGCACCAAGTCAATAACACTCAAAATACTTCAGCATTGACCAGTGCTCCCACCCTTACATAGGAAACATTCTCCTACTTCGTGGGCAATGGTACCACTTTCCTTGACTAAGAGCTCACTTGTCTGAGGCAGACACCTCCTTCATTCCTTTCCCTTGCAACCAGCAACTTCATCTCCGGGTAACAACACTCTCCCCTCCTAGGTTTAATGAGTTTGGAATCTGGACTTTGACCTCTTTGCTGGGCCTCAATGTTCCTTACCTCCCGTTGCTTTGGGTGCACACCCAATGGCGTGGCACTTGATAATGACTCAACTCTCAAGGAAGGACTAGGGTCGAAAGCCCTAAATGCTTCCAAGATGCCATGCAGGATTTCACCTCTCTTACAGAGCAAGGAGGGCATATAGAAAATGGCTAGTTTTATGAGACCAGCTCTAAGGCCTACGTGCACCTGAGCTAAACGTAACTTATTTAACATCACCATGCTGCACAGTGTTGAATATCACCATTTAGAGAACTCAAACATGAAGATGCAAATTAGACAAGTTAATGGCACATTCAGGCATCAATAAAAGGCTTATGCTTTATGAGACTCAACAAAAATAATACTGTAGTAATAATAAAAATCTAAGACCGTAAGCTCTGGGTGTTCTAGAAGTTTCTGGCCCATGTTTACCAGCACAATGCCATGGTGTATGGCCTATGTGACCGCCATCTACTAAATCCAAGATTTCAATTTCTGAAAAATGTGACTGGCTGAAATAAGTGATCTAAGGTAGATTTCTGTTTCCATTTTACCTCTAGTCTCAGTGTTTGGTCATCGGTATAATGCTGAAATAACATCCTTAGAGCTAAGCAGCATAATTTCGAGAATAAACGTCCGCTAATGTTTACCTTGGCAGGAAGATTGGAAACAATCTGCGTGTGTCAATCAGTATGAAAATGTAATTTAATTCAATGAGACAGAAATCAATTTTTCTCCTAGGATCTGAGAGAGCTAAATATCACCCGCTCAGTTTAATTAGTTTCTGATATTTGTACAATCTCACCTTTCCACTATGGAACAACATAGCTTTTTGGAGTTTCTTTCCTTTCCTCCCCTCTATCTTGAGTGCCCAGCTGAAGAGCTAAGTTTTTATCTTTGTAGTCATGAGTCAAGTCTTACCGAAACTTGTAGTCTCTCTTTAAAACAGGAGCAAGGGATCTGTAACACTCCGTCAAACCATTGGTCCATCTAGCTAGCATCTTACCCCCAGCAATCGCCACTATCTCGTGCTTCATAAGAAGAAAAATCTCTCCTCCCCATGTTTATGTGCCTAGTGAAATGGGAACAAAGGCACAAAATCTGATGAGTTTGCAAAGTCGTTTTTTGGGCCTGAAAGCACTCCAAGAACCTGCCCCACCTGGGAAGGCTGTGGATGGGGATCTGTAGGAGGCACAGCCAGAAATGATGATTTTGATTCATGCAAGCACTGGAGGCCAGATCCAGTGAAGTCAATGGGAGTCTCTCCATTCTCTTCAGTGGGCTTTGGAAAAACACACTGAAAAATATGGTTAGCTCCCAATGAAGTCAGTGGGATTTACGCATGTGTTTAAAGAGCTTTTCTGAATCAGGGCCTCAGACTACTCCTACCCGCAACAGAAACGGTGGGGGAGGACAGCAGCACCTGGGTGAATCCTCTTTGTAGCACAACAGGCTCTGCAGGTTCAGGGAGTTGTGATTCTCACCCGCCCCTGTGCCAGCATTAGTGGCATTTGGTATGCCAGCACCAAGGGGGGGGCCAGTCAAGGATCAGAAGGGGCCCCACAGTGCTATTTACCCTACAAATAGGCAGCAAAAACTCAATTACTGCCCTGAGGAGCTTGCAGTCACCCTGGTCCTTCAACTCTTCCCTCCTCAGCACACCCCACAAGGACAATATGCATCCACCTGTTCAAATAGCAACCATCTGGTTCTCAATCACATGCAAAAATGATGGAGTTGACATGAAAGAGGGAGAGACGTAAACTCCTAACAGTCCCCAGACTGGATCAGCTCAGGGGTCCCTCTAGTTCCATCTCCTCTCTAACAGAGGCCAGCACCAGCTGCTTCACAGGAAGGTGGCAGAAAACCCTGCAGCTAAGGCTGGCCTGCCTCCATGGAAAGTCTCCTCTGGACCCCCAATAGATGGAGATCGGCTCATGCCGCGAAGCAGGGGGATTTATTTTCCTTCCAAGACTCTTGGTCCATCTTTAAAAGTTTCTGTTATAATTCTGAATATTCTTGTAATCCTGCTGAGCTCTTGGTCTCAATGGCATCCTGAGGCAGCGAGTTCCACAGGCTAATTGTGTGTTGTAACATGACTGGCTTTTTCCACACATTCATTTCCATCCATCATAGGTATTTATATGGCTCCCCTTACCATAGTATCTGAGTGCCTTCTTTAATGTACTTAATGTACCTCACCCCTGTGAGACAGGGCAGTGATATTATTCCCATTGTACAGATGGGCAACTGAGGCACAGAGAGACTAGGGGATAGATTCACAAAGGAGTTTATGTGCCTGTCACTTTGAGTATGTAAATCCAAAACTCAGATTCTCAAAACCCCCCACTCAGCTGTTGCTTAACTCGGTAGGTACGTAGAGTGCTCGGCGCTTAAATTTCTGCCAGTGGCAGAACCCAAAAGCCCTTTAATTACATTGCAGCAGCTATTCACTATATTTTTTCCCACCTCTTTTTCTCATTCTGCTTTTCTCCTTTTTGGTTATTGTATTATTCAGGATTTAACACAGAGCAGAGTCACCTTTGGCAGCTAGTTTAAGCTCTCAAACTGCTGATTCAAATGAAAAAAACAACAACAAAACAATCGCCCACACATATACAAACACCTATCAAATGCCACTGTGTGTGTTACTGCTAGACAATGGTAGCCGGTTTGTCTAGTGTTTCCTAACAAGCCCTGACTCTAGCTGGATGAAAAAATGCTGACTGCTTGGCTCACAGACTGATGACTGTCAGTGACATCACTTCTATCTAGTGTAGTTGTAGCTGGGTCAGTCCCAGGATATTAGAGAGACAAGGTGGGTGAGGGAATATTTTATTGAACATCACTTGTTACTCCTCGAATAGACCCAGTAGTTAAAATAATAACAGGAAAGTGCCCCCCACAGTAATTGGAACAGCATCCTTTTTTGTGTTGCTCTCCAGACGACTGTGCGATGCTGTGTCATTTTCTTTCTCCAGAAGTGCTTATTTCATTCGCCCCTGCCCCGCTCTTTCATAAACAATCAGTGCAAGGAAATGTTTTGTTGTGAAGCATGGAAGTCATCAATATGAAATCTACGCTTTTTAAAACGACCATTTTTTCCCCTTTTTTTAGCTGAAAGGCAGGCAGATTGATTATACCCTTGTGAGAATGCTTTCTCTGCAGAGTCAGTTCTTAAACAGCAACACAAAGAGACATCAGGACTTCCGACTTCTAGAGGGAAAGGGCCAGATTGTCAGTTCTACTTACAGCCACGTTTGCACCATTCAGGTTATATAAAGGGGCCCAGAATCTGGCAGAAAAGGTCCAGCGCAGAATGTTCCTGTTGGAGGGGAGCCCCCTGCTCAGGCATCTGTCATTGCTGGGCCCTGCACCTTCCACAAAGGGAAGGTCCTGGGGACAGAAAATGTAATGTCAGCAGTGAACAGAGCACAAGGTGGTGCTTAGCTACACCTAAGGATCATATACTAGTGGTGGAATTGGTCCAGAGTCCACCAGGACCCAATAATAGTGGTGGAAGTTAGCTCTGGGAAAGCTCTGAAGGAGGCCCAGCCCTGAGAATCATGGAGTCATAACCAGCTCCCCAATCTGTTCTGCCCTAAAGCATCTGCCTCAGGACCTCGTCTGCATTGACTCCCCTGCACTGTGAAAATATAGGGAGGGATTTCCCAAGCGTAACTCTGCTCCCACTGGGAAAACTCCCACTGACCTCACTGGGAACAGAGCTAGGCCAAGGCTGAGCGCTTTGAGAAATTTTGTCTATGCTCTGGGATATCAGCTGTGCTCCCAAAGTGGTGAAGGCTAGTGTTGAGTCCAGTCTTTGGACCAGTCACTGTTCTCAGTGGTAGCAGATGACAGAACAAGGAGTAATGGTCTCAAGTTGCAGTGGGGGAGGTTGAGGTTAGATATTAGGAAAAACGTTTTCACTAGGAGGGTGGTGAAGCACTGGAATGGGTTACCTAGGGAGGTGGTGGAATCTCCTTCCTTAGAGGTTTTTAAGGTCCGGCTTGACAAAGCCCTGGCTGGGATGATTTAGTTGGGGATTGGCCCTGCGTTGAGCAGAGGGTTGGACTAGATGACCTCCTGAGGTCCCTTCCAACACTGATATTCTATGATTCTATGGACATTCTTGGAGCTGGTGGGAGAGCAGATACTGAATGGCTGAAGAAACGAGGAGAATTATGGTGAGGGACCACACTATGAACCAGAGCTGGATTCTGACCTCTGTGATTACACTGAGAAGTCCCTAAGCTCAGAAGTAGACCCATGTGCTGTTCAACCTGAGTAAAAGAATCCAATCTGGGGCCAAGTTTACTAGGGGCATTACCCAAGACCACGAGGTCATCACTGGGAGGTTTCATAAGGAGCTGATCTTCTGTTCTTCAAACAAGATAAATATTAAACTAAATCATGAATACAGTTATTTATTGACAAATGTACGCCGACTGTTACGTATCACCTTATTATCTTCTAAGTGTTTGCAAACTGATTGCTTAATTATTTGCTCCATTATCTTTCTGGGAACTGAAGTTAAGCTGACTGGTCTGTAATTCCCTGGGTTGTCCGTATTTCCCTTTTTATAAATTGGCACTAGATTCGCCCTTTTCCAGTCTTGTTTATGAGCCATCCCGAATAGTGTTAATCAGAATTTTATTGTTAATTTTTTGTCTACAGAAAATACTATTTTTATCTAAGTTGGACCATTTTGAAAAAAAATGTGTTGATTAAGATGAAAATTCTGATGCGGGAAAAATATTTCAAAATGGAAAACTTTTATATTGGTTTGGAAAAGTGTGTTTTGTGTGTGTGAGTGGTTTTTGTTTTGGTCTGGTTTTTTTTGGCACATTTCAAAATTTCATTGCAGAATTTTGTTTCAGATTTTATTTTTCATTATTTGAAATGTGTACATTTCGTCACTTGCAGTGCATACTATGCACAGCTGTAATATGCACTATTATTACTGCTGTCATAATAGTTGAAATAGTCTCCTATTTTTATTTTAAGTCATTAAGGGCATCTGCAACTCAGTACTAAGTGAAACAGCTTATGAAAGTGTTTCCCGTTTGTGTTGTAATGAAACAGTCTGAAACTTTGTGTCCCATGGTCCCCTTCTGAGCGATGCTTCCTCTAGCCAGTTTCACAGGATGCCCTGCAAAATATGCCCTATCTCAGCAGTGTGGAAAGGCAGGATTCCAACAGGATCCCCAGAAATCAGACAAGTAAAGTCACTGTCCCTTGTGTTACGGTCCTGAGAGCACTAGTAGATAATTGCTGTTCACTTCGCTATACGCACAGACTGCTTGGATGTGTTGACAGTTGCAACCCTTAAGGACGGCCCTGTCCGTTGAACTGTTGCTAAAAGCTAGTTCAGCTGTGTCAGTGCTGCCTGAATCTGTTTACCTGCAGTGTATCCAAGAGTGTAGTGTTTACAGGGCCTCACTCAGCCATGTCTGTTCTCTTCCTTGGAGAACGTCCCCCTGTGCTCGGTGGCTTTAATACCCTGCTGATGCCTGACACTCATTTCTTTTATCTGGTTCAGGCCCCTGAGTTCTATATTGTGAAAACTGACACCTCTGTCCAGAGCCTGAGCCACTGTAGTGCCTTAGAATCATAGAATCATAGAATATCAGGGTTGGAAGGGACCTCAGGAGGTCATCTAGTCCAACCCCCTGCTCAAAGCAGGACCTAATCCCAACTAAATCATCCCAGCCAGGGCTTTGTCAAGCCTGACTTTAAAAACCTCTAAGGAAGGAGATTCCACCACCTCCGTAGGTAACCCATTCCAGTGCTTCACCACCCTCCTAGTGAAAAAGTTTTTCCTAATATCCAACTTAAACCTCCCCCACTGCAACTTGAGACCATTACTCTTAAACCTACAGGTTTCTAATGTGTGTGTTCCTTGAACAGCTGCACAGAATGAGCCTGCTTCTCTTTAACCTCTATCCTCACTGCAACTAACACACTGCACTGGGAGATTGTATTTGTTCTTGAAAGCAAAACTCAGAAGGGATGTGACACCATCCATCTGCTTTTGTCCAGGAAGGAAGCTGAGTCCATGAGCTACCAAAGCCTAGAGACATTTCCTCCTGTCAGTAACACAACTAAAGGTAATGGAAGTGACTGAGGATAGAACTGGATTGTATGTTGGATTTAAAAAAGTACTGAACAGTTCAGCCCAAAAGGTTGTTGTCCAAGGCCTTTTTCCTTCAACACATGCAGGATAAAGGTGAGCAATGTACAGATATGTTCAGTATCTGCTAAGTATCCAGAATGCCTGTGATTCTTCAAAGAGTTTTTAAACTTACTTAAATGGTCTTTTCATATCTAAGTTTTTAGCAGCAACCTTGCGGTAGCACTTTTAGTTGCCTCAGTCATGGACCAGGACCCCATTGTGTTAGGTGCAATACAAACACACAGTGGGAAAGATGGTAGATGGTCCTTGCCCCAAAGAGTAAGCAATAAGGCAATCTACATTTATTTGATCAGATTCAACCTATGGAACAGATAGACACTTCAGTGTGTTCCAGAGACCAATTCTCACCATCTCTCCATGAGTTATTGGATGGGAAAATATGACATTGTACACCCTGCACCTGTATTTTGGATACAGATGACACATGGTCCTGATTCTCTTGATGGAATAGATGATGATGTTTTGTTATAACCTCAAATGCTCCCTACTGAAACTAGTTGAGTGCATGTTTCATTAAACAACACAGAGGTCCTGAATACACATGAGATTGTCTGATGCATTTTAGTTTGTCATTGCATTATATAGGGGAAATATACAAATTCTGCCTTAGGTGATAGGCATAGGCAGAAAATAGCAAAATAAAATTCTTTTGGGAAAAATGCCTTTTTTTGCACAGGAGTTAAAAACAATCTGAAACACTTACAGACTTTGGGAGGGAGAAGACGTAGGAAGCAGGGGCGCTGAAGGAGACCTGAGGGTGATAGTGGACAGAAATCAGACATCCATTTGGAATGCACTAAGAAAGACCAATGCAATTTGGATCTGCAAATGCAGAGCTATATGGTTCTGCTGCAATCACTGCTGCAATGCTGTGTTCAATATTGGGCACTGTGTTATCAGAGTGACACTGACAAACTGGAGGGAGAACAGAGATGAACCATCTGAAAACGATCATAAGGTCAGTGATTCTCATGGTATGAGAGAGATTAAAAGTACTTAACATGTAGGGCAGATCTTCATCTGGTCGAAATTAGCATAGCTCTGTTGAATTCAAAAGAGCTACAATGATTTACACCAGCTGTGGAGCCGACCTGTCTACTTTAACTTTGGCTACTAGCCAACACAAAGTGTGAGAGAGGAGCTTAGGAATCTACAAATAATTGAAGGGTGTGAAATATCAAGGAGAAAGAGTAATGAGACAGTGTAGTACACAGAGGTGTAACTAGAGGTAGTTGGATGTAATAAAGGAAATGAAAAATTCAGACGAATACCAGCAAAGCCTCCTGACAGTGAACTGTAATAGGTTTTGGAAGCACCGTCACTGGAGACTTTTTAAAACTAGATGAGATGAAATGCCAGTACACATTTTCTGTAGGGAGGGATACTGCATTTGCATGGAGATTGACTTCAATGGGTGCTGGGCATACTTAGGACTGGGTCCTTAATAATTAGCCCTTCCCCAGTAAACTAGACAAATAATGTGTGCTTCTCGCCATATGCACATTTACTACATGCCTCTCAGGTTCATAAACACATGCCCTAAAATAGATATTTGCCTCCTTTTAATAATCAAATATTTGCCCCTCTCAGTTCTGCAAAACTAGTCAATGGAACTTCTTCTCGACAAAGGAAGCTCACCAGAGTAAACACTGAATTTCTAAGATAAACTGTTTCCAAGTGCTGAGGGAGCTAAAATGTGTGAGAGAACTTTACAAAAAGTCAGGATGTGCTTTTCTGGATCCCTCATAGCTTTAAAATGCTTGTTCTGATTTGTCTAAAACGTCCCAGGAAATGTCTACCCTGCCAAAGGACTTTACATGCCAGTTTTCAGGTGGCTTGGTTTAGTTCTGGCACCATTCGAGGATGAGGAGTGGGGTTAGAACAGACCTTTATAAAGGTGTTGGAAAATCTGTCTTAATGTAAGAGGCAACATAGGCCAATGACCAAGAGTCCTGGGTTCTCTTCCTGTGGTTTGCCCTTGGACAAATCACTTTGCCTGTCTTGTCTGTTTTAATTGTAAGCACTCTGAGGCATGGATTCTCTCACTATAGGTATGTCTTCACTGCAGAGTTAACTCAGGTTATTGGCGCCTGGGTTAGCCTACCTCAGGCGAGAGCAGCCACACTACAAAGCCAGCTGCATTCCCCCATGTGTATTAATAGGACTATAGGGGGCATATCCCATGGTTCTTTGTGCTGCAGTCTCTGATTCTTTCCCAGTGAATTGTGGGAGAACTTGTCCAGGCAGAAAAGGGGAATTGTGGGAAGGCACTGGAGGACTATCAGCACTCAAGTGATTTAGCCTGCATCCTTGCTGCAAAGCGGGTATGTTGCCAGCCCGAGTGAAAGCAGAACCCATGCTCTAACACCCCCCCATCCCCAGCCGGGCCAGCCAGCTTGAGTTTAAAGCACCACTAAACTCAGGCGAGGGGGCTTTGTGTGGATAGGAGCGGGGATTGGAGGTAAAGCTAGGCAACATTTTTTGGACTGAAACTTTTTCTCAACAAAAAAGTGCAGATTTGGGTTGACCAAAACCAGTTTGAATCCATGTCAATGTTGGTGAATTTTTTCAGTCCCCCGCCCCTCCCCGCAAAACACCTCTTAAAAATCCCCCCATATGAAACATTGTATCATTTTCCAAATGAAACACTGAGTTTTTTTATTCAAAATGATGATTTTTTTTTTTACAAATTTCCTTTGATTTTATTAAAGAAAAGAATCAAGTTTCAAAAAAGGCTCAGAATCAGAACACAACATTTTGGGTTCAATGAAACACTTATTTATTTATCGATTTTGTTTTATTTCC
>QXTE01000144.1:368074-404090 GCA_003942145.1 Platysternon megacephalum | reverse complement strand
TTTTTTTTCCCCCCCCCCCCCGGGATTGCCAATGAACTGAAAAATCCATTATTCACACCGCTGTAATTTGGGAATGTCCGCAGTGGAGCTGGAGGTGTAACGTCCAATTCAGGTAGGCATACTCATGCTGGTTCCGATTTGACCTCCTCCGCGAATACTAGAGTATGTCGCTGCAGCAGTGGGAGGTATGTGTGGAGGGTTTCCGATGGGATCATACTCAGGTGGCGAGCCCATTCCACTACTTGCGTCCCTTGTTTGTAGCATGCTAGCTCAATTACAGCTAGCATGGGTGGACATTAGACCTCCAGACGTACCCTGAGCAAGAGCCCAAGCTAACGCTGCAATGTGTCTCCTCAAGGTCTAGCACGGTGGAGTCCTGAACTCAGTTAGCTCATCCTGGTACTCCCAGAATACAAATAATAGCTATGGAATCATTACTGCTTCCCTATAATACAGCCAGGAGCAGCCGAATGGGGTGTTACGTTCCCATTTGTGAACAAACTGTAAATCATTAGCCGTGACACTTGAGGAATGGAGCTTACTCTGAATTTACTAAAACGACCAATTCTCAATTTATTTTACAGCTCATTAGAGAGATGTGTATAATAAATTACCCAGCCCTTCTTGTTCAGCTAAGCTGCCAGTCCCTGGTTCATTTCATGCTCTGGATTATTGAATGTGGAGAGGAGATGCTTAGTCTGCCGTCATTACACTGTGTGCAACTGACAAACAATGGCTTGACATGGCTTTTCTCTTTCCCTAGGGCTATCCCCAGCCCCAAATGACCTCTCTGGCAGCCAGCCCGCAAAGGCTCTGTGATACATGGGAGGCAGCCCCTGACTCCAAGGAAACACAGATCTCTCCGCAGCAGGCATCCTGCTGATTTCAGCTGCATGTGGCAGGCTGTCACAAGCTCAGGGGCTGTGTGTGAAGTGGCGAGTTTGATCACTTCCTCATTACATCTGTCGTCTAGGAATAAAGGGGCAGCATACCGAAAGCCCTCTTCCTTGTCGGCAAAGGAGCTCAGGCCTGGGACAGCACTAATCACGCTGAAGATCTTTTTGCTGTCTCTAGCCGTGAGTTAGGGGTGTAGAGGGGTGACGGCCTCCATAGGAAATCCCCAGAAGAACAGTGATAGGAGTTGCAGGAGCTTTCCTGAGTCTTTGAGATTGCAAATTGGGGTGGGAGATTCTCCCCTCCCTCTTCAAAACTCAAGGCGTGTGTGTATTTTTCTGAGCAAAGATGGTGAAGGAAACAAGCCCCGGGCTAGTTCCCTTCCCCATGACGGAGCTGCACAAGGTGGTTAATCCAGCCTTGGTCTCTAGTAACTACATGACCCCACCAGGCTTGGAGAAATAAATGGTAAATGGAAGGAAGGTAGATTCCTCCCCACCCAGCTGCCCCCGTCCATTACAGAAGCTCAATGGCCGGGACTTTCAAAGGTGCCTAAAGAAGTTAGGAGGCCTAATCCTGTTGAATTTCAGTGTGTGTTGGGCATCCTGAGGGTGCTGTGTTACAATCCCAGACTAGAAGTCCCGGGAATGGAGTTGTTGTTTGTTTGTTGTGCAGCCCAAGCCAACCTATATTCTGTTCTATAAAGGTTCTCCTATCGCACACCTCACCATAGTCTCCAAGCACCTTCTAATAGTGCATTAAGCCACGTGACTAACATCTGCCATGTGTTTGTTCTCTTAACCTCTTGCCGGGGGAGAAGTGTGTGCCTTGGAGTCTTTTTTGGTTGGGAATTATTAAAAGTAATGTGGAGAGAGATACTCATTCCTATACGTCTGTTAGAAAAGGGAGCATCAAACCAAGGTTCCACATTTGGGGTCCTCAGGCGTTCATCTCCCAGGTCCTCCCAATACCAGCTGTGCATATGTTCTTCCATGTCTAATCCCATTCTTCTCTGCCGTCACAGTTCTCAGGAGGTTATGGCAAGAAACTGTGACTGATTTGGGGACAGTGGACAAATGGGAGTAGATTCTGTCTTTATACTCAAAATCAAAATTTCAGAGATACCACTCTTAGGAATTTCCACAATGTTGACCAACTCTAGTTCCATGTCATATCTTCCCCCCCTCTTCCACTTACTGTGACAGAAAAAGGGTCTCTCTAGAGCAGGGGTCAGCAACCTTTCAGAAGTGGTGTGCCGAGTCTTCATTTATTCACTCTAAATTAAGGTTTCATGTGCCAATAATACATTTTAACGTTTTTAGAAGGTCTCTTTCTATAAGTCTATAATATATAACTAAAGTATTGTTGTATGTAAAGTAAATAAGGTTTTTAAAATGTTTAAGAAGCTTCATTTAAAATTAAATTAAAATGTAGAGGCCCCCCCANTTTATACTCAAAATCAAAATTTCAGAGATACCACTCTTAGGAATTTCCACAATGTTGACCAACTCTAGTTCCATGTCATATCTTTCCCCCCCTCTTCCACTTACTGTGACAGAAAAAGGGTCTCTCTAGAGCAGGGGTCGGCAACCTTTCAGAAGTGGTGTGCCGAGTCTTCATTTATTCACTCTAATTTAAGGTTTCATGTGCCAATAATACATTTTAACGTTTTTAGAAGGTCTCTTTCTATAAGTCTATAATATATAACTAAAGTATTGTTGTATGTAAAGTAAATAAGGTTTTTAAAATGTTTAAGAAGCTTCATTTAAAATTAAATTAAAATGTAGAGCCCCCCCGGACCGGTGGCCAGGACCCGGGCAGTGTGAGTGCCACTGAAAATCAGCTCGCGTGCCACCTTCAGCACGCGTGCCATAGGTTGCCTACCCCTGCTCTAGAGGGTGGGAAAAGCTCCATGAAATTGTTGATTGTATCCTCCCTGACGAGGATGGTTCATTGTAAGAGCTGTTTAAGAAAATCAGATCTTTTGACCAAAAACTGGGACAAATTTTTGTGAGAACTTTTTGCTGACAATTTTCCCATTTTCCAACCACCCCTATTCATTGTCATGCCAACAGGACTAGTCCTTTTCACAGGCTGAACATGTACCATAACTCTGGCTCTGCAAGGGTTTGGGAATGTAATTACTCCCTTCTCCTTCTCTTCATGGTAGCATTGGATTTGATACAAACACACACACACACACACAGAATGAATTTAACTAAATCAGTTTCCAAACAGAGTTAGTAAAATCAGGACAGCCGCCTGTTGTGAACACACTTATTCTGAATTTCAGAGTGCCCTGTTTTAATTTTGTTTAGGACAATAAAATAACAAATTAAGCAACATCAATATAGGGTTCTCTTAATCTAAAATCAATGTGTCTACATTAGAAAGTTGTGTTGATTTCACTAAATCAGATTTCAAAATCAATTTTTAGTTTGGTCCTCAAACTGTGCGTAGACCAACTCGTAAGCCTGGTCTACACTCCAGAGTTTGGTGAACGTAAACCAGCTTACATCAATCTAACTCTGTAAGCGTCTACATTAAAATGTAGCTCCCACCAATGTAAGTCACCCACGACACCGACTTAATAACCCCACCTTCATGAGAGGCATAGCGCTTAAGTCAACATAGTTAGGTCAATGCAGTGTCAATGTAGACACTGCATTCCTTATACCACCTGTTGCTGCCCTTCAGGCTGTTCTGGCTGTCAGTCCCTAGGCTTGGGCTATCAGTGCCCCACAATGCCCCACACCGACAGTTAAATGGGTGCGAGCACTCCTGGTGAGGACACACACCACTGAAAGAAGAAGCATAGTGTGGACATACAAAACCGATTTACTTACTGCGGTGGCGGTACGTCGACAATTTAAATCGACTTAATTTTGTAGTGTAGGCGCGCCCTTAGACAAAATCACAATCTAGCCTTTACTTTGTACTGAAATATTAAAGGCATCATTGCTGTTCAAAAGTACTTGAAAATATTAAGGCCTTTCAGGCACCTAAATCAAGGGACCGGATTTTCAAAAGTGCTCAGCACCTGTAGAGAGCAATAATATTTAAACAGGAGCTGAGTGCTTTTTTTTTTTATAGGCAGTGTATCCTAGTGGCTAGAGCATTGGATTAGGACTCAAGAGACATGGGTGCTATTCTTGGTTCTGCCCCTGGCCTGCCTTGGGCAAGCCATGCCACTTCTTTGTGCCTCAATTTTCCCACCTGCAACATGGGGATAATATTTACCTCCTTTATAAAGCATTTTGAGATCTACTGATAGAAAGCACTATATAAATGGTAGGTATTGTTATACAATCATTTATCGATTGCCCATCATATACAATGTATAGTAATGTTAAGTTAAAAAATAAAAAACAGTTCAAAGACCTTTGACCAATATGTTATGATTCTCACCTAACTATGTTTAGAGTAGTGGAGGGAATGCACCCCACGGAACAGAATAATAGGATTCCCTTTTTCTCCAAATGATATATCTACAGCCTACTTTAATTGCTTTACTGTAACAATATAGTGATAGGATGTTAGACTGGTATGAAAAATTCAGTACAGCACAGTGATAACTTTATAAACAAAAATGGTTTATCGTGATTATTTAATGCATTTTATAGTTATTTCAAAGACAAGCAGAAATATAATCTGAGTGTGGTTTGTAAAACACTGCAGCGAGTGCAGTGCAAATGTATTTACTCTATTACTGGGATGGTGGAAAAACAGGAAAGTTATGCGAAGGCACTTGAATAAAACATTTTTTGTTTCCCATGAGTGCATGATCTCTTGTTCTATTAAATAATCACCAAAGGACGTTTTGAGAAATATTCCTATCCAGAGCTAATTGCTTATGCTGCCGATGAATTCGCTGTTTATGAAAAAGGAAGACCTGAAGAAGATATAGGGCTTTCTTCTAGCAGAGACATACTGAGGCGAGAGGCTTTCGTGCACAGACTCCCTCAATCAGAAAGACGCTGGAAGTTTGCAATGGAGCAAGTACTTTGAATGTGATCATTCTTGTTGGTTTGCTCCTAGAAAGCAAACCCTTCCCCTGCATCCTCCCTTTTGAGAATGTCACACGACGGAGAGGGGCATTGGAAATATCTGCAGGAAGTGGGGGGAAAAGCAAACTGTGCATGAATTTTTTTCCCCTTTACGAAACATGGTTTTGTTTAGAGAACCGTTCAAACAGCTTCTTTTCCAATTCTGGTTTAGTTTCTTTTCAGCCTGAAACACCCAAAGCAGCTCATCTGTTAGTAAGAGAGCTCTGCTTTCTTTTTAGAACCTGTCTGCCTTTCACAGCTCGGTGCCCAGTTTAAATTAAACCCAAGTTGATCGTGACTGAAAGTTGTTGCTGCTATTATCAAATAATTATGGTGGTCCCAACCCAGACCAGAGCTCCATTGTGCTAGGTGCTGTACAAACACATCGTAAGAGACATTCCCTGACCCCAAAGAGCTTACAGTCTAAATAGACCAGACAGACACAGAGTGAAGGGGGAAATAGAGAGGGGAAGGGACTTGCCCAAGGGCTCAGGGCAGGGCAGGAGCGGAGCGGGGACTAGAATGCAGGTGCCATAAGTCCCAGTCCAGCACCCAATCCAATAGACCGTGCTGCCTCTGTGTACCAGTCAGTAGCTGAGGGTGGCTCTTAGAGATCTCTGAAATGAATTGGTGTTTCCAGTCCAGTTACTAGAGCAATGCTTCTCAAACTGAGGTCCATGGACCCCTGGGGTTTNCCCTCTTTCAGTTTTCATTTTAAATTCTAGTGGGATCCACGTACCTCCCTTGCTAGGCTTCAGATACAGAGGTACATTGTCCATTTAGTCCACCCAGTTCCTTCTTTGGGGGCTGCAAGGTGAGGTTACACCAGTATCCCTAATCCAGTCTGGGGAAGTCTTCTGAAGGGGATCTCTGCACCAAAGCCGCCTACCCCTTGGGCTGGGCACACTTGTTCCCCATTCACAGGGCCACCCCTTTCAACTCACAGCAAGCTACAGCATGGCTCAGCTACGTCACTCCTTCCCCCTCCCTTTCCTGTTGATAGCGGCCAAGGGATTGCTGGGAAATGTAGTTCTTTCCCTGCTCCAGGGCTGGCTCTCTAGGCAGGGAGCTAGCCAAGGAACTACAGCTCCCAGGGTCCCGTGGGTTCTCAGCAGCCATGCTGGACTGCTCCATGGCTTCGCTTCTGCAGGGTTGTGAGAGGGGAAGAAGTGAGTTAAAAAAACAAACAAACAAGGATGGCCCGAATGCCGCCCCCTGCAAATGTGCTGCCCCAAGCAGCTGCTTGGTTTGCTGGTGCCTAGAGCCGGCCCTGCATGGACCCCTGGGGTTCCCCGAGGGAACTCCAGGGAGTCCGCGAGCCCCGCTGATCAACTCCTCCCTCTCCCTCCCTCCATCTCCCGGAGGCTACTGAAGCCAAACCGGGAGATTTTAGGCACTAAAGGTCCAGGCGCCCAGTGGGGCTAAGTCAGGCTCCCTGCCTGCCCTGGCCGCGCGTCGCTCCCAGAAGCGACCGATACGTCCCTGCGGCCCCTGGGGGTAGGGGGTCTCCGTGCGCTGCCCCCTCCCCGAGCGATGACTACGCAGCTCCCATTGGCTGGGAACTGTGGCTAAAGGGAGCAGTGGGGGTGGTGCCTGCGGGCAGGGGCAGCACACGGAGACCCTCTGCTCCCCCCCCCCCACCTAGGAACCGCTGCCAGAGGGCTGTGTGAAACACACGGAGACCCTCTCCCCCCCCCCCCCCCCACGCCTAGGAACCGCTGCCAGAGGGCTGTGCTGTTCACACGGGGACCCCCTGCCCCCCCCCCCCCCCCCCTCCCCCCCCCCCCCCCCCGCGCGAGGACGAGGCAGCCCCCCGCGGCCCCGACCCCCCCCCCCCCCCACCAGGGGGCCGCGCCCCGGCGGGCGGGCGCACCACACGGAGCCCCTCCCCCCCCCCCCCGCCTAGGAACCGCTGCCAGAGGGCTGTGCTGTTCACACGGAGAGCCTGGCGAAAGTGAGTTAGCGATGGAGGGAGGGGCAATGGGGGGCGGGCAGTGGTGAGGTGAGGTGGGGTGGGGTGGGGGTGGGGCCTGGGGCTGAGCAGGGGCACTTTGGGAGCCCTGAAAATTTTTCAATCAAAATGGGGTTCTCGGGTTGCTAAAGTTTGAGAACCGCTGTAGTAGAGAACAGGTGTCACATCACCAAAAGGCAGGGGCAGAATTAATACCAACTGGCAGCCTCATTGGCACTCAGGAGAGACAAAGGGCTGCATGGGTACTGATCCCTAAAAGTAGTTCTTCCAGGCCTAGGTTTAGGCCAGCTGGTAGGTGGAGCTGTAAGAGAACCAGAGGTTGTTTTTCATTCCAGGGGCAGTTTTGTGGGTTTTTTTGTTTGTTTGGGGTTTTTTTACTTCTGTTTCAGAATAGAAACAAAAAGTTTCAAAATTTTCCATGAGCCAATTTTTATTTAAACCGATTCAGGGTCAATTAAAACATTTCATTTTCACAAAACTGCTTCCCCCCCCCCCCATTTCAACTATTTATTAGTTAATATTATATAATATAAAAAAAATGAAATGTGATTTTGCAACAAAGTGGAAACATTCTGAAAAGATGAAAGCACTATTTTCAATCTTTCTTTCTAAATGAATTTTCATTAAAGATGACAATTTCTGCAAAACATTTTGCTTTCAATAAAGCAGCATTTTCTGATGGAAAATGTTCAGTCGGAAAACTTCTGATCAGCTGTAGTGGAGTGGCAGTCAGGGAGAAGGCTGCATGCTTGCTGCTAGTGCTGGGCTTGTTTTATAGACAGAGAAGATTTCAGTCACCAGAGTTGCCAGTCCAGCATCTTTCATAAGCACCTATGTTCATACACACAAGGAATGCATGTCCCTCTAATGCAATTGTTCACTTGTGTATGTAGGTGACTGACACACTGATATTTATTATTTTAATTGACTTTCATACTTGGAACTGGGTGAGAAATGGTTTTCTCACCCCACAGAAATGTTTGAAATGTTTCCCACCCCAAATTGGAATGGAAAATCAAAATTCTGAAAATGTTTGCAAACAAAAAATTCCCCCATATTTTTGTTTCAGGTTAAACTAACTTTTAGTGGTTTCAAAAGGTTTCATTTTGAGATTGACCGTTTTTTTTTTTTTTTGTATTTCAATGAGCTTTAATTTTGAAATGGAAAATCCTTTTTTTGTTTGTTTAGAAAAAGTCAAAATGGGACACTTTGATAAATGTGAAGCTTAAAAACATTCCAAACTTTTTTCCTGCAAAACATTTTTGTTTCAGCGAATTGGTGTTAGAATCATAGAATATCAGGGTTGGAAGGGACCTCAGGAGATCATCTAGTCCAACCCCCTGCTCAAAGCAGGACTAATCCCCAGCTAGATTTTTGCCCCAGATCCCTAAATGGCCCCTCAAGGATTGAGCTCACAACCCTGGGTTTAGCAGGCCAATGCTCAAACCACTGAGCTATCCCTCCCCTTGTCCTCTCACCCCCGAAAAACCTGGCCAACTTTGTGCATAATGTCACAGATTTAGGACGTTGATCATACGGAGTAAGTCTGATGTTCTACAGAACATGTGAGCATGCTGATACACCACTGGCTGCTTAACAATGTTCATGGGAGTCAGTGTTGGCAGTAGTAATGCAGCAAAAGTGTCTATATTTGCTGCTTTTACAGATCCAGACTAACACGGCTACCCCTCTTATATTTGGAAGAAAGCTCTCTGCAGCAATGCAGACAATAGTACTACTGAGAGCCTAGGAGACGGTAGGGAGCAAAGCTTTGGCCTCTGTACTGCTAACAATGAGACAATAGCTAGTTTAAAAAAAGACTGCATTCATCTTTTTTTGAAAAATTGTGAGGAATTTTACTGTTTCTTGGTTATTAATTTTTCCAGAATTTTGAAACTGGAAAACTTTGACCAGCCCTAATAAAATTCCAGTAACGCTGTAAATACACCTGTACTGAGCTGATTGGTTTGAGTTCCTGTGAAAGGCAAATGAGTAGCCGTGGTTTTGCAGACAGCATTTTGAGGTGACTTGGTTTGATTTTTTTTTGCCTGCAGAGGACACAGAGCCAAATCATCAAGGGCCTTCTCTTGGATCGTACTGAGGCAGAAAGCAGTGGCCTGTTGAATGGGGGAGCTGGAGATGTTAGGAATATTTTGAGGCAAACCTCAAATTTTGGTTAAGCTTCTGATAAGGATCTGATCACCTGAATGCTTTTTGCAAGGAGATCTCCTGAGGTTTGCCCATGCCTGACTGGCATACTATTTCAGGGGGTTCCATATAACAAAGGCCAAAACTCAAAAGGTTTGCAGGGCTTGTTTTGTTCGCATAAGCATCCGGAAGTTCAGTTGCTTTTGCAGATCTTCTCTGATCCCTATCCAGTCTGGGTCTGAAATATTGGTTAGGAAATCTCATGAGCACAGGCAAGGCTTCTAGGATCTTCTGTTTGCCATCAGTCCACAAATGCCATAAGAGCAGTTTCACTGGTAGTTCTTGGGTTACTAGAAGAATCTAAAAATTGGAAAAGTGTGCAAAAATGAACATTAATGAGGGCAAAAGTTATCTGGATTTTACTGAACTACAGAATTGTTCGTTATAGGTTCACTTTGCATTTTGAGGAAAGATTTGGGGTTAGTTTTATGGTTGGATCTTCCTTTATTTTGTCCGGTTCCTTATGCATGCAGTAAAATCCTGCACATTGCCAACTCATCCATGGGATGGGAAAAACACCAGGTTTGGTTTAGTCTACTGCTGCTTAAAAAATCACCTCTGAAGCACTTTAAACATCCCTCTGCATTAAGCAAGTCCTTGTGTGAATCCAATTTCATAATTATTTTCCCATTCAAAGACAAGTGGAAAAGTATCTTCAGTGTCGCACCAGAGGGCGGGGTGGCGGGGGGAGAGTGATAAAGTCTTGATCTAATTGTCTTTCATTTTTCCATTCTATTACCTTTTATTCAGTGCATTTACCCCTTCACCCATTAAAATAACTGTCTGACGGTGGCATTTCTTGTTGAAATGATATAGATATGCTAAGTGGAGTGTGACAGATGAATTCTATAATTTGAAAATCTACTAGCTATTAGGTAGCGAGCAGAGACTTTTGCCAGCTTTATTGACTATTAAAGCCCCATTTTATAGCACATGCGGCTCAAACGACTTGATTTTCCATCTTAAAAGCCTGATTTTTCTAAATCTAAAATAGCTCCCCTTTGGGATCAGGTGGGCTGTGTAATTCTGGGATACTTATACATCCCAGAGAAAATCTCTATTGGTGTTATTAAAACATGCTTCTCATCTACTTTCTGCATTTAACATTTTAATATTTCTAGTGTATAGGAAATCATAATCTCACTCAGTAGCACAGTATAGAACTGCCACTGGCTTCCTCTCAGACTATCTTTGCCAAAGCTACTGCTGATTAGAGTATAAATAAAGGGACCGATTCTAAGCCTGTATAAATTAACATAGCCCTGTTGACATCAGTGGAGCTATCCTGAGTTACACCAGCTGAGGTTCTGGCTCCAAGTCTCTCTTAATTCCTGTTCTTGCTTCTGTTCCATTTCACTCAGAAGGTGAAGGATTTGTTTATCCTCTTTGATAAGTTGTTGATATCTTTTCCCTCAAAGTTGTCCAGTTTTTGTTACCAAGTTCTGTGATCATCAGTTCGTCCCTTTATTTTAAGTAATGAAAGTACTGGAAGTTCATCTTGTATTTATTGTGATAGAAAAGACCATAATAACTACCGTATATTTACGCATCTTATGGCCGGGGCATTTTAATTAACATTATTTAAAGCCATCCAGTTACCATGCCAAAAAAAAGTTAATTGTCAAACGTTGGCATTTATAGGTAGACCTGGTTATTATTTTTCTGTTTAGTCCTTTACCTTGAACACACACTTCAATTTACTAGTTTTTGAACTGGGGTTACTCATGAATAGAGAGCTGTGAATAGATAATTTTTCCGTTCATTGGCGTGTCCAAAAAAAAATTACCTGAAACAATTTTCTTTTAAATTGGTTAATCAAAATTTAAAACAAAAGAAAACACCATTTTGAGTCTGACTAAGCACCTTGATTTCAAAATGTGTTTTTTTTTATTTCAAGCATTTGTAAAGGCTTTACATATTTTTTTTTTAAAAATGAAAATGAAAAATCCAGATGAAAAAAAAGGAAAATGAAAAATCCAGAGACTAACAATTCAATGAAACCAGCACAAATTTGCAGAATGCTTTAGTCTCACCAAATCAGGGATGGCAAGGGTCATCTAGTCTAACCCCTTGTCAAGATGCAGGATTTGTTGCATTGCCCTATGGCAGTGGTTCTCAAACTTTTGTACTGGTGACCCCTTTCACATAGCAAGCCTCTGAGTGCAAGCCCCCTTATAAAATAAAAACACTTTAAAATATATTTAATATCATTATAAATGCTGGAAGCAAAGCGGGGTTTGGGGTGTAGCCTAACAGTTCACGAGCCCCATGTAATAACCTCACGACCCCCTGAGGGGTCCCGACCCCCAGTTTGAGAACCCCTGCCCTATGGGAACACTGTACTGCTGGAGTTGCTGCTATTCAGGTGAGATGAAAGATTAAGATCCCGAGCACTTCTGGTCATTCAAGATTCTGTGACATCTGGTCTAAGGGGTCTGTTTGTTAGTTCTGTGACCTAACCAATGTAATGACTAGAGCAGAATTTTTGTCCTATGGGAAATTCTGATATTTTGACATTTGTGTTCATCCTGAATTGGGGGAAACTGTCAAAAGATCCAAACTTTCTGGAACAAAAAGTTCCAAGAGGTTTTGATTCAGAAATGTCAAAATATTTGTTTAATTTTTTTTTTTACTGAAATGAAAGGTTTTGATGTTCCTGAATCAATATGTTTTAGTTCCGTTTCTCAGCCTGAAACAGGAATCTTTCATTTTGGGTTGGGTTGACATTAATCTCTGTGTCCACCTGAGCTGTCACAAGCCTCATGGGATTTGTAGTTTTGGGACCGTCATGCCCCCTATAGGTCTTTCCCCCTGGCCAGATTACATCTTCCATGATGAATAGTAGTCTCTGAGACCATCTACGCAGCTAAAGAGAACCCCTTGGCAGCGACTCTCAGAACCCTGATCTACAGACTCAGGCTAGTGCTACAGTGCTGACAATAACTGTGTAGATGATCCTGCTTGGGCTCTGAAGCCCAGGAAGGGAGTTGGTTTCAGACCCCAAGCTCCAGCCTAAGTGAGATCATCTGCACAATTATTTTTAGCACCATAGTGTAAGCCCAAGTGTTGCTATTAAATCCCTTTTCACCCCAGAGGTGGCTGCATTACAATAGTGAGTGAAGTAATCCCTGCATCTGTTTATAGATTCCAGGGCCAGCAGAGACCACTGTGATCATCCAGTCTGACCTCCTGTATAACCCAGGCCATAGAACTTCCCAAATAATGCATGGAGCAGATCTTTCCGAAAAAACCCATCCAACCTTGATTTCAAAATTGTCAGTGAAGCAGAATGCACCAGCTTGGTAAATTGTTCGAGTGGTTAATTACTCTCACACAAAAAATGTACACCTTATTTCTAGTCTGAATTTGTCTAGCTTCAAATTCCAGCCATTTGATTTGTGTTGTACCCTTTGAACGGGTTGATCCTACCAAGGCACAGGTGATGACTATCTGAGAGCAGCTCTGGGCCACCATTAGGGCTGTTAAACGTGCTCCTTTTCCTTTGTTTTTTTTAACTAATGACCCAAGAAAGTGTAGCTAACTCCAGAGGAGCTGGCTGGTACCCTGGCAGAGCTAACAAGCTATCGTAAAACGGATACATAGCACAATAGAAGGGATTACTCTACGGGATGGCATTTATCAAAGGATACTTGGTAATCTGCAGGCATTTCCATGTTATATGCTCACCATATAGAAACTCAGTTCTAAGGCAATGTAACTGGACAAAAAGAACATTAAGGAAGACATAGATCATTTTTTTGCCTCAGAACTGTAGGCCAAATCTTGACCTGTGTTAAAGTTCATAGTGCTACACAGACTTACACCAGTTGACCTGGCCCTATAATATTTGGGATTGTTTTATTGGTACAGTTTGGTTTCAGTTAAATTGTAAGGTTCATTTGCAAGTAATTACACTCTTCTTGCAGGTGAATTGCAGCTTTAATTACATAGCATCCTGGCTGGAGGTATACCTGTTTAGTGATAGATGAACTTTGTTTAAATCATGTAAGTGGTTTACTGGTGCAACATGATGGCGAATAGCTGTTTAAAAAGATGTGCAGTGTAAGTGTATTTGGTGCTGGCTGCCATGTTCATTTCCTTGCCTCTCAATAAGCCAAGCTAGTCCAAAAAGCAGATCAAGTTCAATTTCCCACTCAACATACATTTCTTTTGTGCCCTTGCCAAGTGCCTTATTCCCTCTGTGCTAGAGTTGATTGGAAAATAGGTGTTTTTTTCATGGAAAATTTAGGTGTTTTTTTTTCATTTTTGTCAAATTTCCACAGAAATGTTTGACTTCAAACTGATGTGATGTCTCCTGGGAGTTGTAGTTAAGGTGCCTTCAACTTCCATTTGCCTCTATGGGCTGGGCTCCTGGGCTGGACTACATCTCCCATGATGCACCACGTTCTCATTTTTGGTGGGGGGGAAGGGGTGCATCACATGAGTCCCTACCTATGATGCATTATGAGAGAGAGAATCTGATCACAGAGCCAGGCAGAATGGAAGCATAAGGCATCCAAACTACGACTCCCATCAGGCCCCATAGCACCATTTTGAATGAAAATATTTCAGGTCTGGGCTCTAATGTTTCAGTTTTTGACCAAATATCAAAATTTTCAGTACAAAAGTTGAATCAAGGCCAGAAATTTTACAGGGAACTTGAGGAATTCTTGTACTTTTACTGAGAGGTAAAGAAATCAATATGGTAGCACAGAATGAAGGGGAAGCCGAGGTTGAGCCTTTTTTCCCATCACAGACAGTTCAGTGCTTAGCTAGTCAATGTTCATAGCCCAGAGGGAACTAGCTGAGTCCCTTTAAATGCAATGAATTTAGAAATAAGATGTAAATGCAAAAAATAGCAGCCTGGGAGAGATTTGTGCGAATTTTTAGCCGATTTATTTATTTATTCAAATATATTCAGTAACCATCACCATAGCATCTGGGCACCTTATAGAAGGTAAACACTGATATAAATAATAGTCACAATATGCAATAAATGAATCTCACTAATCACCTGCCCCACCTCGCAATGCATCCTTAGTCCTTTTTAGCCTGAATAGGACAGAGTGAAACATCTGATGTCTTCATACCAAGAACAGTAACAACCAACAGCATTAAGGAGCATTAAAGAGACTCCCAGCTTTGGCCAATTCATCATGGAGCTGACAAGAAGCCAAGAACCTTGACACACAGACCAGTGCTAAAAATAATTGTGTAGATAATCTCACTCAGTAAAGTATACGGACTCAGAATGTGTCCAGTGCTTGCTAGTCGTTTGCTGTCAACAGAACAAAACGGCAAACAGCAACACGGTGAGTTTCAGGTATATGGTACTAACATGGATTGCTCGGTTTTCTTTGCTGGTAATAAACCTTTTGACCACGTCATGAGAGCAGAACATGGAAGGAAGGCTTTAAACCAAGACTCAGTGTCTCCCTAAAAATCATACTCTAGCTCAATCACAAGATATGGGCTCGATGCAGGAATCACTGGGTGACATTCTCTGGCCTGTGTCATGCAGGAAGTCAGACTGGGTGATGATCATGGTACCTTCTAGCCTTAATCTGTGTTATTTACTATAACATCGAAATGGCAAGCACTGAGTGTCATTTTCCAAAGTGCTCATCAACCGCAAGTGGGGCCAGACTTTCAAAAAAGCTTTTCGGTTCATAAAAATCTTCTCACCTTAAAGTCTCCTATCTCAGTAATCTCAAAGGCTAGCATCAGTTGCAGTGTATCCCATTGGGAAGCTGTGGATTTCCCCTTTCCAATGGTATAACACTTTGATTTTCAGCTCTGAAGAGTTGCAAGATATTAGACCTTAAAGCAGTCGCTGGTCCAGGATTGAATCTCCGCCTCCAACTTGGAGTACAAGTTCCCCATTTGTGGGTGGAGGGAGGAAAAGAGACTCATGTCTCTAGCAGGTTGCTGTGGTGTTGCTTTTTAATGGCACTGGTTTGAAACTGCTCATGGACTTGGAATAAGTCCAGTGGAGCTGTTGTCTCATCTTATCCACAGCAAGATGACTCATGCAGAGGGCTGATTTGCAGTCATTTAATAGTGAGCTAAGGCTAAACTCAAAATGTGTCTCTCTGTCTTTAAACTTTCAAACAAACACCAACAAAAGAAACCAGTTGGCTGTGCAACTGCAAAGGTGCAGTCCAAGGAATAGGCCTTTGCCCAGGTCCAGGGTTAGGACTCAGCTCTCTTCTTGTCCCAGCTTTACCCAGCACTCCTACTTAGCTGATGCAGGCAAGCCTTCTTAATCTACCTGGTGGCTCCTGATTGGTTAGTTCCTCCTGGCCCTTCTAGACCCTGGAGGACCAAGACTTGTTGGGTTTTCTAGGCTGGGAGCAGAGAAAGTCTGGTATACCTTGTCACAGTTGGATTAGTGGGAAGAGTGCAGCTCAGATGCCCAAAGGTCAATAATTAATGTAATCTATTTCATGGCCCTGCAAATTATGACACAGCTTTCTCCACCACTTCTATATACATCACATTGAATCCCGTACAGGTATATACATCGCAGCCATGTTCTGTAGTTGCATTTCTCGGTCTAATGACCGAGAGTAATGTTGTCATTGTTGTTTTTAATAATAGAAGCTAATTCTGTTGGTTTGTGCCACACACATGGTGGCTGTCCTGAAATTTATTGCAAAACAGTCATTGCCTGAGTGGGAGCCCTTAGATTTAAAACGAAGCTGTGGATGCGGTGAGTGACATGCTGTTCCTAATGTGTCAAGCCACAAGTGCTGCCTGTTGGCAGCCTGAGCTTACATATCAGGTCCTGTCAAGGTTTCAGAGTCTACTATGGCAACTGTGTTTGTCTTTAGTGCCAAATTACTTACCACAGAGTTGTCAGACGAGGGCTAATATAAGCAGCAAGTCTCTCCTCTCCATTATGCCAGTGGGCAAGGCAAGAAAATGTGTTGCTGACTTATGCGGTCCAGTCAGTTCTTCCCTGCTGGCTTAGCTGAATAGCAGACAGCACTTGAGAATGCTTCCCTTTTGTACGCTTGTAAACTTTGCAAGTGGATGCGATATAACCTAGCACAAGTAAAGGGAAAATAGCTGGCAATGGAGAGTGTGGTGAGAAACGTTTCCTCCTTCAGTCATAAAGCTCGCTAATTCGGAGGGATCATGGCATTGCTGGATTGGATTCTCTTCAAGTTATTGGTGCCTGCACCGGAATCCCACTCTTTTCTGAAGTTTCTATTAACTCATTCTGCACTACGTCTTGGTATAAGTTCATAGCTTAGGATCATTTTTGTCCTTCCTGGCAAAGTGAAGTTTAAAATAAGATAATTAGAGGAGGTGAAGACCAGGTCCTCTTTCCACTTCTGCTTCCAAGGAGACATTGTTGTCTAGTGAAAAGGGCGTTTCACTGCGAGTGTGGTCACCTTGTGTGGTGGGGGGTACTCACCCCTGGAGTGCCCCTGGGAGTCCTAGCAATACAATTACATCTCTGCCTCAGTTTCACGTAGACGGTTTCAATTTGTCTAATGAGGTTTATGTATATTCAACAGTGACCCTTCAGGGGTCTAGTTTATTTAACCCAAAGGTGGAACATTATGCAAATAGGCCCCCACCCCAATGTCTCTAGCTGGAGGGGGAAGGGGCTGAGTTAACTTACCCCACTTATGTCCAGGTCCCTTATTAGTAAGGCCCTCTTACTGTGGAACCCTCTTCTGGAGTCAGCGCCTCTTGTCATCAGCTGGAGCTGGGTCTCTCCTCTTGGGTCAAGGCCCCCACAGTTTTCAAACCACGATGACTCTTCCTCTGAACAGCATATAATTCCTCTGCTCTGGCTTTGCTGCTCCTTGGTGAAGTCCTTCCAGGGTGACCAGGTTCCACCGAGACTCATCAGTCCTATCTCCTCCCTTTTAGGAGCCTCCCCCCCAGGACACTCTTTCTTGGTTTCCTTTCCTGGTGAGCCCCCTCACCAGGTCCACCCTGAGACACCCTCCCTTTGGGAGCTTTCATTCTGTTTCCCTGGGGGCAGGGTAGCCCAGAACTGCTACTGTGGGATTTCTCGCACCTTTCTCTGAAGCATCTAGTGCTGGTTGCTGTTGAAGACAGGATGTTGTACTGAAGGACTATGGGTCTGATCAAGTCTGGTGATTCTTACAGGACTCCATTGCTCACACGCAGGGCCGGCGCAACCCATTAGGCGACCTAGGCGGTCGCCTAGGGCGCAAACATTTGAGGGGCGCCGGCGCCCCGGCCGGCCGTGGAAATTTGGGGGCGGGACCTTCCGCCGCCGCTGTTGGGGGCGGGATTTCGGGGGGCGGGACCTTCCGCCGCCTAGGGCGCCGGAAATGCTGGCGCCGCTACTGCTCACACGCCAAACTAAAAAGAAATTTATTCCACGCCCCTGCTGCATATAATATGCTGATTGGAGCTGTCTAGAGGAAGACCATTCTATTTCACGAGTTTTGAGGTTTTTTAAAAAAAAAGTCATACCTTTTGAATGTTTTTATGCAACAGAATTGTGTCAAAACAGCTGGTTTTGGATTAAAGACATCAGGTGTTTGATTTGGGTCTCTCTCTCTCTGGTCAGAAATGATCAGCAAACCCTAGACCTCAAAAATCTTCCTGGGGAAAACTTTAACAAAACAGCATATTTTGAGAAAATAAAAATGAACAGCTCTAATTCTGATTGATTGATCTTCTTTTACCCCTAGTCCCATATAAATGGGGTTGGATCTTCAAGTCCTTCTTCTCCATTCCACTCTGTCTTGAATCGGTTCCTCAAAAATGCCACATCTAATCAAATCCTTTTGTGTAACATCCATCCATCTAATTTTGGGCCTTCTCTTACTCTCCAATTCTAATTTTAACACCTGTTTCCTCTAGACTCTTCCAGTCTTGTTTTTGCATGCCCCCCAAACCATTCTAAGCCTGGATTCCCTTTGCTTTTTCAATAACAGGTACCACCTTCACACTTCCTCTAAACTGTTCATTCCGAACTCAGTCCATCCATCTTAACATTTTCATTTCCACTGTATTCAGGATCTGCTCCTCTCTCTCAGTGTCCAGCATCTGGAGCCGTACAAAAGTGCAGGCCTAATTACCAGCTTGTAGATCTTGCTTTTCAATTTGATAGGCATTCTTCTATACCCTAATCACTCTGCACACTTCTCTTCATTTAGTCCAGGCCTTTGCTGTTATGCTTATAAGTTTGTCATTGAATTCACCATTATCCTGTACTATGAAACCTAGGTAATTGAACTTCCGTTTTATTTATTTCTGTTGATTTTCATGCCATTTCTTTCATGTACACATTTCTTCCATCTTCTCTTTGCTCTCTCCCATGAACACTATCATCTGCAAAAAGCATGCGCCAGCGTGTTCTCTGTCAGGGCATCGAGCAAAAAAGGGCCGAGTGCTGAGCCTTGATGTCCTCCAACTCTGACTAGAAACTGTTCAGTTTGTCCACACAGCCTTCCCTCTGTGGTAACAGCACCCTCATACATGTCCTGTATGCGTCTGATTAGACTAACTGGTATCTGCTCCATTCTCATACGTCATCAGATGACTTCTCCTGGAACATGGTCATAAAGCTTCTCAAGGTGTATGAATACTATGCACAGGGTTTTCCTTGTTGTTCTATATTTTTCCACAAGCAATCTTCATGCACAGTTAGCATCCATCGTTGACTTGCCTGGCAGAAATCCAAACGGATTGTTACTGACCTTTATAGTCTCTCAGCAATAACTTTCTCCCAGATCTTCACTATGTGGCGTATGAGTTTTTAATAGCATGGTAGTTACCACAATAGCCTGCGTAAAGGATAGCAGGCTTTATCTTTGCTACATCAGGATAGACACATGGTTTTGTCAGTCCTACTCTGCTCCCATTTGTGGGAATGGCGTTGCATCATTGTATTTCCATTCATTATCCTTACTCGGTGGGTGATGGACTTCCAATAATGCAGGTCTTTGATCTGATCCTGTTAAACCACAGTCCATTATCCGTTCAGGATGTGTTCCAGGATGGAAGGTAAAAAAACAAAACAAAACAATGCTGCCAGTAAAATACTCCAATGAAAGTAAGTGAGGACATGAAGTAAGGTTGCACTGACACAAAGTGCTGGATATCAGCACCTGTGCCTCATTAATCCACTCAGTCCCTCTCTCTCTACTCTGTGAAGTGGCATGATAACACACAGCCAGGATAAAATACATTTGAACTTGCTGTCCGTGTTTTCTGGCCAGCTGAAAGAGACTCTCTCAGCAAAACCCCATGGCATTCGCCTCAGTTTGGGCACGTGTTAGGTGCCAAGATGGGTGGACAATTCTGAGCGAGAGCGTGCATGCTTTCCTCATGCTGCTGAGTTATTTGCACAAGTGACGTCAACGCCACCACTCAAGGGAGGAATTAGACATTAGCACGAGGAAAGGTTGCCCAATGTTGCCTTTTAGGATGAGCTGAAATGAAGCCAAAATGTAGAAAGTGGAGTTTTGTCTCTAATCCAAACAGTGTCTTATGATTAGTCTGATTGACAAAGGGACTCAGTGCCTTTATAAAAGCCTGCCCAGTAGCTCCCTCCTCAGGAATCAAATGATTAGCAGGCAAAGAGTTTGCAGTTTAATAGCCAAGACAGGGAAAGGAAAGACAGGTGAAGTGACAGAACCACCAGGACACATAGAGAGCCAGAAATAGAACCGATGTAGTCTCAGTTCAAGGCCTTGCCCCCCTTGACCACACTGCCTTTAATAGCCAGCCTTTCTAGCTATAGATGATTTATGCTTTGTGGAGCTGGCCGCGTTACCAGCGCTTCACTCACCAGCGTGATTTGTTGACAATGACAATATCATCCCCGAAAAGATTTGGCAGCAAGTGATCATGCTGGCCAGCAATCCCAAATGTCACTCACTCACTGTGGAGACAAAACATCATCGAGTGTTTTCTGTGGCGGACAGCACACTGGAGAGCGAGGGAGTGTGCGAGAAGAGGAATCTTACGTTGTGTGGGGTTCAACAGCAAACCTACGGGCACTGCTATTGCCGAGGCTTTTGTGGGCCAGTGGCCAACGCTAGAATCCATAGGTGGGCTCTGAGGTGATAGAGCCAAGATGGCAGAAGTTTGTAATGTCGGCAGTGCTCACAGCTTGGAACACGACAGGCATATCCTGAAGCTCAGCACCAAGCGTCTATTTGAGCACAATGAGTCCTCGGGAACTTCATTCAGGCTCGCTGGGATTTGTCACTGTCTTCTAGTGCTCGCTTCAAGCTGCACAGTATATAAAAGGGAATTTCCTCCGGCTGAGGCTGGATGCTGGGCTTTGGTGAATCTTCATTTACATGTTGAGATACCTGCTAGAAAACAAATCAGGTCTGATCATGCTTTTCAGAGACACTATTCCTAGATTTCTCATGATGTCTGGGTGGCTCATAGAGTCCTGTGTTGTATTCATACAGCCATAGAGTCTCAGGAATGGATTAAGACCTACAGAGCCCTAGACATAAATTCCCTGACTCTGTGACCCTACCCATGTGATGTGGCCTCACTCCGGCTTGGAGCAGTAATAAGCCATCTATTAGGCTAGTGGAGGAAGGATGCCATCACCACTCCCAGACCATTGTCCGCGGGTAGGGTTGTGTTGGCAGGGACCATCCCCTTCACCCTAAGGCATTAAGTTGAATGGAGAGTTCAAAGCTCTTGTCATGCTGTCTGCAGCGCTGGGCAGATGTAACTACACTGGGGTCATGTTTTCAATTTTTTCTTGCGACCATGAGGGCTAGAAACTGACATTTTAATCATTTGAGATTCAGAGGTCGTGACGGACTCCAGGCAGAAGGGCCAGGGCAGGCCCCTGTATTCAAACGGGGGTACGCGTACCTCTAGGGGTACGTGAGTTCTCATCAGGGGCTTCGTGAGAAGAATCCTGTAATGGCAGACAAAGGCTTTTATTTAGTCAGACTTGGCAATCTAATCATAGGTATATTATGACCCTATCTCAGATGGGGGTATGTGGTAGGCTACATTATTTGGAAAGGGCCTAGAAAGTTTGAAAACCACTCTCTGCCTTAATCCAGCCCTGCAGATTCCCATTCTGAGTACCACAGGGGAAGCCATCCATTGGCCCTTGGCTGGCAAAAGTTTGACTGAGAGAGGCTGGCTGAGTTTCACTGTGTGGGCTGATGCTCCTCCTCCTTGCCCTACCAGCTCCATAGCTCTCTCTGCACAGCAGCTTGCTGTGTAACCCCAGGCAGCGAGGCAGGAGGTGCACCGTACTGCTCTGCTAACAGTAGCAACATTCATGCCCACCTCCTGCCACTTAGTACTTCCGGGTAATAGCAGCATTCAGTTAAAACATTAGTCAGATGGGAGACAAGTTAGGCCTGGCCATTGTCCCCTTAGTGGCTGTGATGTTTGGGATAGCAGGTTACCTGGAGCGCTATAGAGCGCTTCAGTTTGCCAGTCTTTAGCTCCTCTGCTTTACAGCTGCAAAGGGCAAACCTTACCTCTCACTAAAATGAACGCTGAAATCACTGGCCTAGGTTGTCAGAGGCTGGGTTCTCGGCACCGAGAAATGAAGGCCACCAACATCGCTGTAAATCTTGCATGCTATATTGATGAGAATGTTGTTCCGCAGAAGGCAAATAAATACGTTTAGGTAATTTTGCTTTGATTTGTGTAAAATTCATAACAGGTCTTGATATGTGTCTGTTTTGCCATTGTTTCATGACAGAAAATTGCCGGCTCTGTTTTGCCATTGTTTCATGACAGAAAATTGCCGGCTCCCTATGTTTAGGGAAGTGTGTTTATAACTTATTGATCAGTGTGGCTTATAGATGCCATGTGATATGCAGTCCTTAGAGGAGATGAGTCTGTTACATGTCCCAGCCTAAGAGGTTGTTTATTTAGCTGGACCTGGTTGGTTCAAGAGGTCCCTGGTTCAACCCCTGGTGTCACCCAAGATGGTGGCTGTCACATAAGCAGGAGTTTGTCCAGGTTACACAGTTTTCATGAGTACGCTATGGAGTACTATATCCATGTCTGCCTGCTTGTCCAGGCACAGGAGTGCATGAGGATTCAGAACTCCACCCCCAAGGCTTTGTCAAATCCAAACTGTCTGTCACTAGTGGTCTTTAGGCACATATCTTCCTAGTGCTGCACTCTCTGATATTGAACTTTCTCCAGCATCACATGAAACTAGTGATGTTACACTGCAGAATTAGCACACGGGGTGGTGATACCTCTCATTCAAGAAAAACTGCCAAGTGTAATATGACCCATTGCTGCAGACTGGCACTAATTGCAGTAACATTCAGATGTAATTTAATGTCTAGCCATCTTCCAGCTGTCTAACATTTGTTAAATCATACATTCACACTGGGGGTGAGGGTGGAGGGGGGCGTATTGTGTCGAATGTCTGGCTGGCTGGCTGGCTATTGGTTTCCATTCCAATCCTGTTTTCAGTTACTCACAACTTTTCATCAGCTGAAATTTCCCTTGCTTGGTCTCTGCCTACAGGTGACTAAATCTTGAAAAATGTTGTAACACAACCAGTTTTGCCATTTGGGGCACACACAAAAAAACAAACAAAAAAACCCCACCATCTTGCAACTGTAGAGAAGGTTCCCAAGAGGCCCAAGATGAACAAACACAAACCCACTCTGCTTTTTTCTGATTTACATACACAATTCTTGTTGAACTAGCAGGTGGTAAACTAGCAGAATCCCTGCCCCCTTCCCTTACTGCAAATTAACAGTCTGTGAACTCCCAGCAAACACCGCTTAATCAAATGGGTATTCTGCATCTAAACCCCATTGGGGTAAGCTCCAGTTGATTGCCTCAGCTCAGCATGGTGCTTCCAGCTCGAAGTCTGAAATCCCTTGCTACATGTACCCCTCAACATACCCCATGTCAATGCTGGCACGATAGGGTCTCCTGTTAGGACCACCAGTGAAGCCAGCTGTGGCAGAGAGGTGGCATCATCTCTAATGGACACCATATTATCAAACATCCAGTCGCTGAGCCCTACTGCCGATGCACGTGGGGCTAGATCCTCAGCATCTCCAGAGCATTACTAGGACAGCTGAGAAGGAAAAGGATGACTGTGCACTACTTTTATATTGCCGGGATACCCCAAACTATGGGGAGCTGGCTTCAGCCGCAAGCATAACTTAGAGCAGCCTCAGGGTTGGTCTATGTTACGCAGCCACCATGTTCCAACTGTGTGCCCTTCTCCCCAAGCATGGTACCTACTCTTTGGCAGCTGTATCCTTGGTTTCAATGGAGCCGATTTAAGCCAGTATTGAGTGCTTTAGAAAAATCCCACCCTGAAGGGTAGGGTGGTGTGTGTGTGTGTGTAAAAATATTTACAATTTAGACATTCTATATAAAAAAACGATGGTGAAAATTGCATGGTTAAGCACTTGAAAGTTAGAAAACACCAAAGTATTGTGCAAACATATTACAATGCAGTCTTTAATTACATAATCAAATACTAGTGCTTAAATAACACTGGATAATATTATATACCATTTTATACAACTTTAAATATACGGTATGTAGCATCTTGTGATAGTGTATATGCCTCTGTGTAGAAAAGATTCTAGTAGCCTAAGTAGCTATGCACATGTACACGTTCCTATCTTGAATGTTTTAAAAGTGGATTCTAGTTGTAAAGAATCAATCCACATAGCAGAATCAACAGCGTTTTTAAAGTCATTAACCCAATAGGCATACTCACTCCTAAACTCCTGGCCATGTCAAGTCAAGGGGCACACAAGCAATTTATGGCCAGCATTTTCAAACTGAGTGCATAAAATCAGGCACTTAAAATACATACGTAGGCACGGGAATAAAAGGGACGTCATTTATATAAAGACAACACACACAACTTACACCAAAATTAATGGCAGGGTCTCTGAAAATTAGGCCCTTAGTTAGTTGCTGAGATATTAATTTGGGTGCCTGCCTAGCTTTAGGCTGGCATGGGAACAGCCATAATTTGGCCAATGGAATCTCTCTTGCTGGAACAGAGCTCAGCAGCCTTCATTTCAGGGGCTCTTGCTAATCAAGATTCCTGTGGGAAAGGAGGAATTCTACTTCCACAACGCAGATTGGAATGTCGGTGATAAAACAGTGATGGGTGAGGCTTCTGCCGACAGGAGTTCTGAGTGACAGAGATGCTGCCTCTCTGCTGCCTTAACAGCCAAATACTGTAGACCAATAGGAAATTTCCTTCGCTCCCGGAGGAGGGAAATACGAGTACAAAATATTAGCAAATATTATTCATGTTTCAGTAGCACCCAGAGGCCATAACGGAGATCATTACCGCAGTGTGCTAGACCCCATTCAAAGAGAGGAAGAAACAACTCTACCCCAAGGATCTAACTATCTACATAGACTAGACAATGGATGGGAGGGGAAACAGGTAGGAAGCGAATTGCAAAGGCAAAGCCAGGACAGGGCAGGTCTCCTAAGTCCCAGTGTACAGCCCTAGCCATTCAAACCTGCTGCTTTTCTCCAAATGCTTCTTGCTAGATACATATTTGTTCATTGCAAGGAAGCGTATTAGAAGGCTGCAAAAGGTCAAAATGCTGACATCCCCTTTGTGTGTACAATCTCAAATTGTTCCATCAGCCTGAACCTGTGGTCTGTATACCGCCCCGCTGCATGGTGCAGAGAGGAGCAGACCCACCTGGAAAGCTGCAGACAAGCTTGTGTTGCCCAGAGCCAGGCTTTGGGAGCAGAGGCATGACAGCCAGCACGCTCCTTCCAAACACTGGCCCGTGTGTGACAGGAAAAGTTGTAGAGACTGGAAGCTGGTGGAAGCAGCTTTGATTCCAATTACGTGCTCTTTGGCTCCTCCCAGAGTTCCAGAATGAACTGGGATCAGGGAGCCAATGGCTACTGGCCCCGCCAAACCATCGTGCCATGCAATGGTAATATCGGCTAATATTGGCTCAATCTCTCCACGCAACTGCTGGGGTTCCATGGGGTTGGGGACATTCCCTTTGAGGCCTCTGGTCTTTCTTCAGTCCGCACCCCCACCAGTCTTTGGATAGGGAGCATATGCGTGCACTGTACTGCCAACGGAGATGTTGAATTTGGCTGTTAATCTCCCACCCCCATGTGCACTTCTGCACAGGAGGGAAGCATATGGGCCTAACTATTTTACATCAAAGCCAGTGGTAAAAGACAGAGATGAAATTTAAAGAGTCAGGACAGCCCTTGACACATGAGTGGCCAATCAGCTGCTTACTGTATGCCATCTCCCTTTTAAATCTCGGGTTATCTTTTACTTGCCCTAATTTTGATTATTTTTGGAAGAGTAGCTCTCACCCACCTTGTACATAAGTGATTTGTTTTCCATCCATCAGTCCCCACTCACTGTTATCAAGGGTGCTATATTCCAAGCTCTACACCCATGAGTTAAGAGGAAAAGGAGGAGATCAGATCCTCAACTGGTGAAAATCAGCATAGCTCCATTGCCTTCAAGGGTTTTGTGCCAATGTACACCAGATTTGGCCCGATCCAATTTACCACCAAAAAAATTGATATCCTATAACATTTGCTTACCTTACTGCCAACAGAGTGTTGAAGTAATATGAATACAAAACATCTGTAGATATTTTACTTAGTGGAAATGGATTCTGATCTACTACTATTCATTTGTCAATATCAGATAATAAAATTATGTCATTTAAATGTATCCAGGAAGTGAAATATTTTTTTCAATATAAGCAGCAAAGGTTTTATTGTTATAGTTTTAAATCTTTGTATTTCATTTTTAAATGTAACTACATATGTTGTTACACTGTGTTTGCTATTCTAGTACGTGCATCTGATCTAGACATTATTGTCGTTATTCTTTCATAGGTCTGTTATTTTCAATGTAATTAATAAACAGCTAGAAGTTTGTTAAGATATATTTTGTATTTCATAGATCGAGAGATTTTAAGGCCAGAAGGGATGACTAGCTCATTTAGTCTGACCTCTATAAAAAAGGCGTAGAATTTCATCCAGTTATCCCCATATTGAGCTCCATAACTTGTGTTTGACTAAAGCTTATCTTCCAGAAAGCCAGTCAGTCTTCACTGTGTGTTCTTCTCTGATGTTTACTTTCCTGTATTTTCATTTAGTCCAATAGAGTTAACACCAATCTGTCTGCTTCCAAGTGATCTAAACAGTTAGACTAAATTGTATCAGATTTGTCCATTTTTGTTCTACTTGGCATATTGGCTACTCTGTGGTTGTAGTTCATGTCATACCTATTACCTGGTTTCTGAGCTGAAGGGTAGACCTCTTCATCTATAATAATGTAATTTTCCGTTGGCTAAGAACAGAGAAGTATCATTTTTGTAGATTTTTTTATTTGGGAAGGCACTCAGCTACTACTGTGCTGAGTGGCTCTACCCCGATATAACATTGTCCTCGGGAGCCAAAAAATCGTACTGCGTTATAGGTGAAACCGCATTATATCGAACTTGCTTTGATCCGCCGGAGTGCGCAGCCCCACCCCCCCACCCCCCCGGAGCACTGCTTTACTGCGTTATATCCGAATTCGTGTTCTATCGGGTCGCGTTATATCGGGGTAGAGGTGTATTAGAACTAGATAGATAGGTAGATAGACCTAAGGATATTTTTTTTTCCAGAATAACTCTTTCTATAAGCCTTAGGCTATGTCCACATTTGGAGCTAGGGGTGTGATTCCCAGTTCATGTAGACATACTTGTGCTAGTTCTCATCCAGCTACCATGCTAGCAAAAATCGTGTAATAGGGGTAGCACAGGAAGTAGTGAGTGACAGCATAGGTTGGCCATACTGGGTATGTAACCAGGTTCCGGCGGATTTGTACTCCACCCAGCAAGACTGTGTGCTGCCCCGGTTACACTGCTATTTTTAGCATGCTAGCTCGATGACTATGCCTGCACGAGCTGGGAACCACACCTCTACCTCCAAGTGTAGACACACTCTTAGAATTCTCCAGGTCAGTTATAGGCTGAAATTCCTTATCAACAATATCTGATCGTATGGGTGGTATCCTGGCCCTGTTAAATCAATGGCAAAACACCGACTGACTTCAGTGGGGCTAAGATTTCATCCTATATTTATAACCTCTACCCAAAATCACATGTATCTGCATTCCAAAATCAAGGGCCTTGACCAAAGTTAATTGAAGTAAACGGGAGACTCACCATGGGCCACGTAACTGCTTTAGCAACTAAAATGGGTTTTGTATGAGGTCCCAAGTGCAGAAAGGTGCCATGACATGTCCATGTATGACATCTGGCGTATTACTACCTTTCTTCTGCTTTGATTCGGGTTAACCTCCATAGTCATATCAGCTAGGGGTAGGATCACATAATAGATCAAGTATCTCTTAGTAATGTATATATTCTTGTTATCCATACATATATTTTGCTATTGTGTGTGCTCATTCTGTTTCCACTGAAGTCAAGCCATTAATTTCCATGGGAGTAGGTTTAGGCCCTATTTATTCAGTTTTGTAGTCCCATATCTCTTTGCCATTTGGCTGTAACTGGTAAGGCGAGATCAGCATTATAACAGGAAAATAACATATACAGGCCTGATCCTGCAAATACTTAAGCATATGCTTAACTTTATGTACTGTGGATTGTTGTAGTCAAGCCAATTGGATTACTCACACATGTAAAGATAAGCGTGTGCATAAATTTGTGCAAGATCATGGCCTTAGCCTAGACATTTTATTTTTGGTATCTTTGCCACTGTCAATGTATTAATTGTAACGCATTCTCCTTTCCATTCTGGTGATTTCCTAGATATTGTGTGGTGCTTCTTTGTGTTCAGCAAAATAATTGGTTGACTGCTAAATTATATTTAAGTAATGGTTGATTTAAAGGTGCAATTTCAGTGCAATTGTGTAAATCCTTTATCTTGCCGATGTTTAATCGATACACATGCTGGGTTATCCCACAATGGCGTTCATTGTCCATAAAACAAGTGGGATGAACTTTTCTGTTCCTATGCTTCATGAGCCATAGCTGCAAGACTGATTTTAATATGTGGGTTGGATTCAGTCCTCATTTGGTGCTCTGCCAGTAACATCCCGGAGATTGTGCTAGAAGAGAAGTGTTGTTCCGTGTTTATGGGAGAGAGGTGTTCCTGCTAAATATGTGCCATTTAACAGCATAAAATGGTGCAGAGTTTGGTGAGACTCTTGAGATGGAAAACATCAATATGGTGCCACTGCTTTGCACAAATTATATGAAAAGACATTCAGTGGCAAATTCAGCAGTACTAAGGGCATGAAGGAAATGTGTGTTGTTTTAACCAGACCCTTATTTATAAAATTAAGGTCTCTTTTAGTTCAGTGAGGAACATCAGAAAAAGGGCTAATACTGTATTGAATTTAGGCGGGGGAAAGGGTTCAAAGTACCCGGACCCAGGAAGGTTCTTAAGCATGAAGAGTCCCATTGGTTTCATTCTTTCTGAGTGTGAACGCTTTCCTGAAATGGAGCCTTGCACTGGTATAATTTCTTTGGCTTCAACGGTATTGGCATAGCTGAGGAGAGAATTCTGCTCTGAATATATAACATACCATGCATTGCATTAAATGTAGCCAAATGCGAAACCTTTTCTGCCACCAGGATATGTCAGCAGCTCTCGAGTTCTGCTGATGAAGTCCTGGCATTTTGTTGTTTTAACTTCCCCTTGTGCATTAACCAACAGCGCTAGGGTAGATGACATTTCACATATTTTTCATATATGGACATGTTTAAACACCTAGCCCAGATAGATAACTGTGGAATTCATTGCATTTCATTCCTGATTCCTTTCTGGCCCTGGAATTTCAGGGACTGACTTGTCATAGTAGAGAATCAAGATAAAGGGAGTAAGTAGGACGTGTTGTTTCAAATGCAGGTTTAAAAAAAAATAAAAAAAGCAGCACATCACAATAGCAAGTTAAATATAGAAATGGATTAGAGAGCCATTGTTTTCAGTCCTGCTAAATAAGACTGGACTCTCAAAATGGAATGCCACTTGACCTTTAATGTCTCATCAGTCCATGCTTGTATTTAACTGATGCAGGGAGGACACATTTCCCCTTGGAAGTGTCCTGTGTCGACATGACAGTTGCTGCTGCTGGGTCACACAATGTTCAGGAGGCATAAATCCAGTGCTGCAGAACACAAGAAGGACTTTGCTGTGCATGGAGCCGCACTGCCGGGGCCACAGAATGACATGAGGTCTTTTTTCAACTTGTCTCAGCTTGTACTTTCTGCTGGCCAGCTCAGATCACCACCCATACTCAAGCATTCAAAAATCACTTACTTTGAAGTGGAAATCCTTGATGCCCAAAGTAAGAGGCAGATCTGTGTGGTGGATAAGGTGAGTGTGTGTCATTTTCGGCACACTGCTGAGTGTGTGATTCAAAAGATGCCGTTATGGTTTACTTTTCCCTCTAGTGTAATATTATCCTAACATGGATTTAATCTTGTTCATCCTACTGGGACATACTCAGAATGTCTCCTAATTCACCATCCTTTGGTTCTTTTTCCTCGTGTTCCAAAAGCTTTGCAAATAAATACGTTTGGACTTTTTATACCTGCTGACTGGTCAGCAGAATCAAGCAGATACTTTGCTTAGGTCTTATAGTTTATGAGATTGCAATGTTTATTTCAGTGCCTAATACTTAAACAGGCACTTTAGAAAAGGTAATTCAGTTTTATAAGATATTTGCAAAGACTTGAATCACTGCAGTAATATAGGTTCTTTCTAGTGTCCAAATGCATTCAGTAGAACCCCATTTATCCAAAGCGGAACTGGGATCCAGAGTAGATTTTCATGTAGGGCAGTTTGGCTAAGAGAGATTTTTGTGTTAATGACGTACATCCTGGGGCTTAAGTTACATTCAAATCATGGACAAGTGTGGCAAAGGGATTGGATAAGATTAGATTCTACCACATAAGTAAATGCTGGCTTGAGAAAACACCTCAAGAGACTTTATCTAAAAATAAACATTTTCACCACAGATTTCTATTGCAGATTCGGAGGCTGGATTACCCATTGCTTTTGGGGAAAAGAGGGTAATTCATTTTTGCACAGGGAATATGTGACTATGTGGACTCAGAGTGGCCAAGTCAGTGGCTTGACTTAGATGTGCTCTTTGCAAATATAGGATATAAGTACAGGAACATAGGATTTTGTATAGCAGAGCTGACCATTGATATATTCAAAGCTATTTATTAATGTTGGATAACTACAAATAGAGGGTCAGATTCTCAGCTGGAAAAAAAATCAGCATTGAGTCAATGGAGCTATTCCAGTGTACACCAGCAGGCAATCTGACCTACTGTATTTTGCAATTAAAATTGTAAAATACAGAATATTTCTTTAGAGTATAGAACATTAGCATGGCACAGCAGAATTATGAGACTTCTCATTTGCCTAAACAGTAATAGTTTATTATCTTCCCCAATGAAGATTCTTGTTCCTCCCCTCCACACACACTGGAACAAATAACTCAGACTTCTGAAGATATTTATTTTAACATCTTTTATATGTGCAAGCTGGGATACACCAACAAATTTCCAGCGTTCATGGTCTTTCAAAGCACCATTCCGTAATATAGATATCTAGTTCATATTAAATAAATCCATTCGTTTGCATTAATATTGCAAAATATTGAATGATCAACAAAGATGTAATACATTATTTATTATTATTTAATGTGTGATTATGTCTGTACCGCAAAACTAACTAGATCTCCTATAATAATAATAATAATCAATAATGTGATTTTTGAAAATATACTGAATAAAGTCTCCAATCCAAAAAACAAAACAAAACAACTTAAGCATTTACCTAACTTTAAGTTCATCAGTAGTCCCATTGACTTCATGGAATTTACTGCAATGGGAGCAGAGTTACGCGAATGCTAAGCACTTTGAAAAATCCCATCCTGAATTATTTGTCTAGACATTACTGTGGTGTACTGGAATAGCTACAGGACAGGAGGCCTTGGTTTTAGTCCTGATACAGCAAAACCCCATTTATCTGATCTAATTGGGACTGCGGCCAGATCGGATCATCAAAAATCCAGATAATCTGGAGAATGGGAAAGTGTGAGGCTGCCCACTTCTGCACCTGTGTGCGCTGGTTGTTCCATTAATACAGAGAGACGAATAATGTAGGGTCAGATAAACGGGGCTCTACTGTACTGATTTTTGGGCTTCCTTGAGATATAACCTCCCAAACCTTAGGCTCCCCCGCTTCAAGAAAGGACTCATAGTAATTACCCACTTCATACCTGAGTGATGGTTGTGACATGCTCCATAAAAGCCAAGTAAAAAAGGCTCAGTTACAGAGAGGGCAACTGAATTCATGAGCTTGTGGCGTCTAGTCAGAAAGCCAGGGCCACCTGTGTATTGGCTGCCAGGAGCGCCTCCCCTACCCCAACCTCCAGGCATCATACAAGAGATCATTGAAAAAATAACACAAGCCTCAGATTTCCAAAGCTGCCTAAGGAGTTTGGATGTCCAATTCCCATTCATCTGAGTGTTCAAACCCCTTAGTATACTATGGAAATCCCATTCCAAAGCAACTCCAAAGGCAGGGATTAATACATTCATTCTGTATTGCAACTAGAGCTCATTGGTATCAATGCACCATATTTCTATAGTTTATTACAGCAATGAAGAGAACATTTCACTAAATTTCACATAACCTGCTGCTTAATTAAATGGAGCATAGACACAGACCTAACATGACACTTCTAATGTCTGCTTTCTATTTCTAATATAATTGCTATTAACTTCACTTCTCAGCACTGTGTGCAATTATTTCCTGTCAAGATTAATAATAGGCGAGCACACCACGCACATATTTTAAAATATATATATTCTTATTCCGTCATTGCAAATTGTTAACAATTCAGAGTATGCTGCTTAGCAAATGCATGTGTAATATTCCCAGTTTAATAAATCTGACTGGAAAACTAAATCAATAATGACAGAGCAAGTGCCTCTTATTCTCTCACCCTTATGGAGGCTCAGGTGGAGGGAACAGATGATTAATCCCTCTGAAGATAAGTACCAGGCACTGCTACCCGATGGGTTAGTTGTCATCATTACACTGGCACAGAAATCCCATTAAAGTTAATAGAAGATCTGTGCATTCAGTAAGGAGAATCCTAGCGCTATAGACTGTATAACAAGGAAGATCGTCTTGTGGTTAAGGCATCAGAGTGGGATTTAGGAGATGTGGGTTCAGCTGATCACACAGATTTCCTGTGCAATGTTGGGTAAATCACTGGATTACCCTGTGCCTCAACTTGCCTTATGTAGAATAATAATATTTCCTTTTTCTTGTCTATGTAGACTGTGAGCTCTTTGGGGCTGTCTCTTAGTACTTGTATGTAGCATGCCTCGCACAAAAAGGGCCTAATCTTGTTTAAGCCCACTTTGTTTATTCACTAATAATGATAATGGGATACTTAAATATAGAGATGTTGACTGATTCCTTCTTTCTCTTAATATCTCTGGGGGGGCAGATGCCAGACTGTAATTGCACACAGAATAAAGGTTTTGCAGGGAGAGGTATAGGAAAGGAGGGTTAAGAGTAATTCAGCAGTGCCAGTACCAAATATTTAAAAATTATGAGTCAGGAGTTCCACCCCTCACTCCCCAAAAAATCATGAGATTGGCTTAAAAATCTTGAAGTGTAAACACTAATAAATGTTAGGTTCTTTTTACATTTTTTATGGTTTCTGAGCTTGTAGGATACACTTGCTTCAACTTTTCAGGCTTTTCTCTGAAACCACGAATGCTAGAAATATATCTTTTTAAAGTTGAAATTCTCACAAAATCCCCTGTCTCCAGCAGCTGGGGCTTTAAGAAAAACATCTAATATTACAAGACTCGTGATAGAATCCCAAGAGTTGGCTGCACTGGTAATACATTTTGCATAGGCATAGATGCACTCTACACAATTAATGATAATTAATAATACCTAGCTCTTGGGACTCTGCTATGAATGTTGTTATACAAGTGAAGTGAGAGACAGATAAAAATAGCTGCATTCAAGGATCAGAGCCCCATCATACTATGCACTGTACGCACATATTGTGAATAGACAGTCTGAGCCCCAAAGAGCTTACAATGTATATCAGATTTAGCCTGCAAGGTAATGAGCATTCAAGCATTGGCATGGACTGCACCCTCAGCAAGTTTGCAGATGACACTAAACTGGGAGGAGTGGTAGATACCCTGGAGGGTAGGAATAGGATACAGAGGGACCTAGACAAATTAGAGGATTGGGCCAAAAGAAACCTGATGAGTTTCAACAAGAACAAGTGCAGAGTTCTACACTTAGGACAGAAGAATCCCATGGACTGCTACAGACTAGGGACCGAATGGCTAGGCAGCAGTTCAGCAGAAAAGGATCTAGGGGTTACAGTGGACGAGAAGCTAGATACGACAGTGTGCCCTTGTTGCCAAGAAGGCTAACGGTATTTTGGGCTGTATAAGTAGGGGCATTGCCAGCAGATCGAGGGACGTGATCATTCCCCTCTATTCAACATTGGTGAGGCCTTATCTGGAGTACTGTGTCCAGTTTTGGGCCCCACTCTACAAGAAGGATGTGGAAAAATTGGAGAGAGTCCAGCAGAGGGCAACAAAAATGATTAGGGGGCTGGAGCACATGACTTATGAGGAGAGGCTGAGGGAACTGGGATTGTTTAGTCTGCACAAGAGAAGAGTGAGGCGGGATTTGATAGCTGCTTTCAACTATCTGAAAGGGGGTTCCAAAGAGGATGGATCTAGACTGTTCTCAGTGATACCAGATGACAGAACAAGGAGTAATGGTCTCAAGTTGCAGTGGGGGAGGTTTAGGTTGGATATTAGGAAACACTTTTTCACTAGGAGGGTGGTGAAGCACTGGAATGGGTTACCTAGGGAAGTGGTGGAATCTCCTTCCTTAGAGGTTTTTAAGGTCAGGCTTGACAAAGCCCTGGCTGGGATGATTTAGTTGGGGATTGGTTCTGCTTTGAGTAGGGGGTTGGACTAGATGACCTCCTGAGATCCTTTCCAATCCTGATAGTCTATGATTCTATGATTGTATGAATCCAGGAAAGCTTTTCTATTCCTGTTTAACACTTAACATGTGCTACACTTGAAGCAATTTATGAATATGGGCATAGGACAGGATGGTGAAGTGAGTTCCAAACATTTTATCAGTATGTGTTTGTAATGTGTATATTATTCATGAATGGTGAAGCATGAGTATATTCTACAAAAGAGTGTCAGTAAAAATGTAGTCATATATTTAAATTAAATCTCAAAACACTTCTAAAGAAGACGGGGAGGAGAAGGGTTCCACCTGTAGTATCAGTGGTATTTATGGTGGGGAGAATATTTTAGTATTTTTATGTTTTTGTATTGGGGAAACCTCAGGGATTAGATGTTACAGGAAAAAGTCTGGAGATTTTTCTGAGAAATTTCAAATGGTCCTATCTCCAAAATGTTTTTGTCTGGTTATTCTTCAAAGTTTCCCCAAACTTCTCTTCTAGGAGGAGACGTGCACTCAGCATTTTAGGCAGAAAGGGATTGTTGTGAAGACATTAGAAAATTGAGGGGAGGAAAGCCCAAAATGATGTGCCCAGGCTGAAACAGAAATTCTGGGATTCCATGCGGGAATCACTGGGTGAGATTTATCGGCCTGTGTTTATACAAGAGGTCCAACTAGATGATCATAATGGTACCTTCAGGCCATAGAATCTATGAATCTCTTCCCACCCACAGCAGGCAGTAACTCCTGTTCTCCTTCCTAAAGCTGGGTCACAGTCTGCAGGGGAGTGAGAAGGCCTATGATTAGAGTTGGTCAACCTATTTTGTTCAAGCTTTTATATATATATATATAACAATATCGTCATGTCTCCCCTCTCCCCCCCATGCCAACATTTGTGTTGAGTTTCTTTCTGTACCCTCGCTTTCCCCATTTTGGCAGTGAAAAGGTATGGGGAGGAGGAGAGTGAAGGGAAGGAAAAAAGAAAAGGGAGGAAGAAAGAAAACCCCAAAATCCAGTCAGTATGTACCTACATGGGGAACAAAAATTTGATAATTGGCTTTTCAATCTAGCCAGAAAAGGTGTAACTAGATCCAAGGGTTGGAAGACAAATTCCGTGTGGAAGTAAGGTGCACATTTTTAATGGTGAGGGTAATTAGCCATTGAAACAACTTTCCGGGGGTTGTGGTGGATTCTCCATCACTGGCAATTTTTAAATCAAGATTGGTGTTTTTGTAAAAGACCTGCTCTAGCTCAAACAGGAATTATTTCGGGGAAGTTGTGGGCCCTGTGTTATAGCAGAGGTCAGACTAGATGATAACAGTGGTCCCTTGTAATCTATGCATATACAGTATGTTCTGGAAAACTATGAAAAACTGAAAACATGTTGATGTTCAGTTTTCATCTTTTTATGAAAGTTACTTACCATTTTTCATTTGTCCTTTATTCCGAAATCCAGACATAGTTTATTTTTAAGGTTATAAATGTGCAATGGTTTGATTTATGAACATTGTTAAATCAACTCAGCCATTTTTGTTTATGCTGCAGCGTTTGCCACATACTGTTTTTGCTTCAGATTAACTTGTAGTAAAATGCATTTTCCAACAAATATGGCACAGTGTAATTAATGTTGCATGAGTTGCTTTTAAGACAGAATGTGTTGTACAGCATTGTTTTGCTGGAGAACTCACCCATTGAAGAGCAACAGAGAAAGCTTTCCTCATCAAAAGCCTTCAAGCTCGGCAGTTATGTGATTCAGCATTTTGCTGGCTGAGCTGTGCGCAAGGACGCATTCCCAGGGCTTGAGTCTTTTACAGGGCAGGGATTTTTTTCTTGGGAACTTTCCGAGGTCTCCACAAGGAGATCTCACTTTCTAAAATGCATAGGA
>QXTE01000144.1:334369-366742 GCA_003942145.1 Platysternon megacephalum | reverse complement strand
AGCAGTTCTGCAGAAAAGGACCTAGGGGTTACAGTGGACGAGAAGCTGGATATGAGTCGACAGTGTGCCCTTGTTGCCAAGAAGGCTAACGGCATTTTGGGCTGTATAAGTAGGGGCATTGCCAGCAGATCGAGGGACGTGATCATTCCCCTCTATTCAACATTGGTGAGGCCTTATCTGGAGTACTGTGTCCAGTTTTGGGCCCCACTCTACAAGAAGGATGTGGAAAAATTGGAGAGAGTCCAGCAGAGGGCAACAAAAATGATTAGGGGGCTGGAGCACATGACTTATGAGGAGAGGCTGAGGGAACTGGGATTGTTTAGTCTGCACAAGAGAAGAGTGAGGCGGGATTTGATAGCTGCTTTCAACTATCTGAAAGGGGGTTCCAAAGAGGATGGATCTAGACTGTTTTCAGTGGTACCAGATGACAGAACAAGGAGTAATGGTCTCAAGTTGCAGTGGGGGAGGTTTAGGTTGGATATTAGGAAACACTTTTTCACTAGGAGGGTGGTGAAGCACTGGAATGGGTTACCTAGGGAAGTGGTGGAATCTCCTTCCTTAGAGGTTTTTAAGGTCAGGCTTGACAAAGCCCTGGCTGGGATGATTTAGTTGGGGATTGGTTCTGCTTTGAGTAGGGGGTTGGACTAGATGACCTCCTGAGATCCTTTCCAATCCTGATAGTCTATGATTCTATGATTGTATGAATCCAGGAAAGCTTTTCTATTCCTGTTTAACACTTAACATGTGCTACACTTGAAGCAATTTATGAATATGGGCATAGGACAGGATGGTGAAGTGAGTTCCAAACATTTTATCAGTATGTGTTTGTAATGTGTATATTATTCATGAATGGTGAAGCATGAGTATATTCTACAAAAGAGTGTCAGTAAAAATGTAGTCATATATTTAAATTAAATCTCAAAACACTTCTAAAGAAGACGGGGAGGAGAAGGGTTCCACCTGTAGTATCAGTGGTATTTATGGTGGGGAGAATATTTTAGTATTTTTATGTTTTTGTATTGGGGAAACCTCAGGGATTAGATGTTACAGGAAAAAGTCTGGAGATTTTTCTGAGAAATTTCAAATGGTCCTATCTCCAAAATGTTTTTGTCTGGTTATTCTTCAAAGTTTCCCCAAACTTCTCTTCTAGGAGGAGACGTGCACTCAGCATTTTAGGCAGAAAGGGATTGTTGTGAAGACATTAGAAAATTGAGGGGAGGAAAGCCCAAAATGATGTGCCCAGGCTGAAACAGAAATTCTGGGATTCCATGCGGGAATCACTGGGTGAGATTTATCGGCCTGTGTTTATACAAGAGGTCCAACTAGATGATCATAATGGTACCTTCAGGCCATAGAATCTATGAATCTCTTCCCACCCACAGCAGGCAGTAACTCCTGTTCTCCTTCCTAAAGCTGGGTCACAGTCTGCAGGGGAGTGAGAAGGCCTATGATTAGAGTTGGTCAACCTATTTTGTTCAAGCTTTTATATATATATATATAACAATATCGTCATGTCTCCCCTCTCCCCCCCATGCCAACATTTGTGTTGAGTTTCTTTCTGTACCCTCGCTTTCCCCATTTTGGCAGTGAAAAGGTATGGGGAGGAGGAGAGTGAAGGGAAGGAAAAAAGAAAAGGGAGGAAGAAAGAAAACCCCAAAATCCAGTCAGTATGTACCTACATGGGGAACAAAAATTTGATAATTGGCTTTTCAATCTAGCCAGAAAAGGTGTAACTAGATCCAAGGGTTGGAAGACAAATTCCGTGTGGAAGTAAGGTGCACATTTTTAACGGTGAGGGTAATTAGCCATTGAAATAACTTTCCGGGGGTTGTGGTGGATTCTCCATCACGGGCAATTTTTAAATCAAGATTGGTGTTTTTGTAAAAGACCTGGTCTAGCTCAAACAGGAATTATTTTGGGGAAGTTGTGGGCCCTGTGTTATAGTAGAGGTCAGACTAGATGATAACAGTGGTCCCTTGTAATCTATGCATATACAGTATGTTCTGGAAAACTATGAAAAACTGAAAACATGTTGATGTTCAGTTTTCATCTTTTTATGAAAGTTACTTACCATTTTTCATTTGTCCTTTATTCCGAAATCCAGACATAGTTTATTTTTAAGGTTATAAATGTGCAATGGTTTGATTTATGAACATTGTTAAATCAACTCAGCCATTTTTGTTTATGCTGCAGCGTTTGCCACATACTGTTTTTGCTTCAGATTAACTTGTAGTAAAATGCATTTTGCAACAAATATGGCACAGTGTAATTAATGTTGCATGAGTTGCTTTTAAGACAGAATGTGTTGTACAGCATTGTTTTGCTGGAGAACTCACCCATTGAAGAGCAACAGAGAAAGCTTTCCTCATCAAAAGCCTTCAAGCTCGGCAGTTATGTGATTCAGCATTTTGCTGGCTGAGCTGTGCGCAAGGACGCACTCCCAGGGCTTGAGTCTTTTACAGGGCAGGGATTTTTTTCTTGGGAACTTTCCGAGGTCTCCACAAGGAGATCTCACTTTCTAAAATGCATAGGATGGGAGCTCTGCAAACCTTGGGAAACCCACTTTCCCTCTGCTCTGCAAACCAGCCCCCACCAATGCCTACTGCTGCCCCTTCCCCATTGCAACTCCACTTTCCACTGTCCCATGCCATTTTCTACTTGTCCGCAATAAGCACATAAATGTTAGCTGCAGCATTGCCAACTGTTGTGATTTTATCACAAGTCTCATGATATTGGGGGTTTTCTTAATGCCGCTTCTCCTGGAGTCATGTGATTATGTGAGACTCCCAATTTTCTTTTTCTTTTTTTTTTAAAGTATCCTTCAGTTCCTCATAATTGCAGAGAAACCTTGACAATTTGTACCCTAAAAGCTCACAAACCATCAGGCAGCTTTATAAGCCTTCAGATGTATTAATTATTAATTATTATTATTATTTTCTATCTCATGATTTTTATGACATGCTCATGATTTTGGGGGCTGCCTCATGATTTTTGAATGCTTGAAAAGCACGATATAAGACCTGTGTATTATAGTTATACATTTATTAACATTCATATGTACAAAAAAAATATTTAAACTATGGACCCCGATCATTGATGTTTCTCTCTATCTGCTTCGATTGGAAGCTCTCTGGAGCAGGTATCATCCTTTTGTTTTATGTTTGTACAACACCTCACTCAATGGGGTCCTGCTCCATGACTGGGGTTCCCCAACATTACTGCAATACAAATGAATAATGATAATTAGTATTATTATTAATCAATATAATTCTATGGCCCCTGTTGCTATATGATATGACATTGTGTAATCAGCGTAAGCCACAAAGCAACATTACATTGGTGTAACTCTCTTGGCTTAACTAGACTGTAAACTGTTTGGGCAAGGGACCATCTTTTTGTTCTGCCTTTGTACAGCACCTCACATAATGTGGTCCTGCCCCATGGCTGGGCCTTCTAGGGCCACCATCTTCATCTTCATCATCATCATCATCATAATCCAGTGGACTTGCTCCTATTTTATACTGGTATGAGAGCACAATCGGGCCTCTTGTCCTTATTTTATAGAAACTAGACCCTGGTATCATATCCCACCCAGAAGGAACTTCATTGATCTCCACTCTTTGAAGAGTGGAATAATAAAGTAGCTATTTTCCTCCATAGCTCACAAGCAGCCAAATAAAGCAGGCATGAGTCAGGCATGTATAATCATCTCTAGCAAGTAAAATTAACTTCCCGCACTCTGACCTGTATGTTATATTTATAAAAATCGCATTCATTTGTAAGTGAGCAATTGCTACCTTTAAAATAGGGTATTGAGTGCTCTTAAAGCTATTCCCTGCAATAACATGACATTTCATTTTACATCAGACTCTCCTCTTTGGCTCTACAATGCAGCAGTGATGGGCTAGGAGAAATAGCATTGAACAGCTCCTTTTCTAGGAAATGTACTCAGGTTTTCTCTTAAGACAAGAGCAAGTTTTATAACAGCTGCCAACACTCATGATCTAGCAGCGACCATCACTGGGAACAGCAGCAGCTAAACAAAACCTATATTTTCAGGACCACTAAAATCCAGATAGGATATTTGCATAATACTTTTGAAAGATTCCGTAGCCATTCTGAACACAGTCAATTCTGGGGTTTCTCCAGCTATTATAACTATGAACTGTAAAACCGTTTTCTAGTATAATTTAGTTGCCTTACAGCTATATCTGTGTATTCACTTCACAATTGAAAAAATGCAAATAATTTCAATGGAACATCATGAACGCCAAAGGTCTTTTTAAAGGAATATGTGCTTTATTAAACAATGGAATTATTAGAAACCTTTCCTCCTAGTACTTACAGTACCTTGCAGCCCTTGATTATTCCTTCGTTAATTGTCTTGAATACCTTTTAAGGTAGCTTTTCTATCCAACCAGTGATTATGTGCTAACTGTTATGTCCGTTAATAGAGCTAGGCCAATGGGTTCAGACGAAATAAGAAACTGTCTGAACCTTCAAAACAAAATGCACTTGGGCCTGATCCAAAGATCATGGGAGTCAGAAGGAAATGCATCTGTTTGGATTGAAAGGAAGGGAGGCGAAGGTTGGGAATGGAAGAAAGACAGGTTTCCAAAGCCTCTCCTTCAACACACAAAAAGAATGAGAGACAAAGAAGGAAAAGGAAGACCTCAAATGATGTATTCAGCTAGTGGGCCTGATTCTCCATTGTCCCACAACTTCTGCAGGCATCAAGGCCAGTGCAAAGCTAATGCAAAGGGGATATAAAATGGTACCATTGTGATCTGGTGCTGTTTTACGTGTACTTTGCACTGGTGAAAATGACCATGCAAAGGGCAGGGTGGTGAAGAATGAGGTCCCAGGGTGGTGAAGACTCAGATGAACACAAATGTTGGAGGACTAAATTAGCGGCTCTCATCCAGTGCAAATCATCAAATCCGCCGAGTGCCTCCCCAGTGGTTTCCCCCCTCTCTTCTTCTTGCAGTTGTAACATTTCCTTTGGCAGGGTTCTCCTGGGATGGCAAGCCAGCCCTCAGGAAACACACTGGGCCTGACTGAAGTCAGCACTGCGGCTCTAATTCCCCAAGTTTGGGTTCATGGACGATACGTCTCCCTAAAGAATCACCACCCTTTCCCTGTGGCAGCGCCCTGCCCTCCAGCGGTGGGACCAGCTTGCCTCCCTTGCAGCGACCGAGATACATGCAGAAAGCATGCACCTCACTCCACCCCCCACCTACCGCATAGCCTGTGCGCTTGTGCTCTGCAGGTGGCGGGGCAGAATCCCGTGAGAGCCCATGAAGTGGCACTTACCCTGCCCAGCGCAGGACTCCACAACAAGGGGATGGGGACAGGTCAAGGACTGGCTGGATGCAGGCTGGAGGGAGTAGTGGAGATGGAGTGCTTCTTGGCTACAGTGTCTAGTGGGGCCTGCCTTCCATGCCGCTCCCGGGGAAACTACCCCGTGGCCAAGCCCCGCTACTTAGGGTGGGTGCTGGAATGAGGATTTGGAACAAACTGCTTCAACTTCTCAACATCCTGGTCTAGCAAATAGGGCACTGGCCTAGGGCTCAGATAGCTGGGCTTCTAGTCTTGGCTTGGCCACTGACCTACTATCCTGCCTTGGGCAACTCACTGGAATTTGTGTCACCCTTCCACACCCTATTTTCAATATAAGCTCTTTGGGTCAGGATCTGTCTCTTACAATGTGTTTTTATGGCTTTTAGAACCATAGGCCACTGACCTGGGCTGGGGCCTCTAGGTTCTACTACAATAGAAGTCATAATTCATTTACAAGCATATTACAAGCAGACATTTGCAGTGTGACCTAGTGGCTAGAGTCTGGGACCAGACTGGGACTCAGGAAACCTGGGTTCCATTTTTGGCTGGGGCACTAGGCAGCTGGGTGGTTCTGGGCAATTCACTTCACCTCCCTCTGCCTCAGTTTCCCCATCTGTAAAATGGGGATAATGATACTGACCTCCTTTGTAAAGTGCTTTGAGATCTACTCATGGAAAGGGCGACCTATGAGCTAGGTATTATTATTGTTAATTGCTTATTCAAAATTGAATTCTGCTCTAACCACTAGGTAGGGAGGGGAAAACAAAACTAAACTAAAGAGAAACCCCTACCCTGGGTAACTAGTTGAACCTTGCAAAATACCCTGCAGGTGAACAAACTCAAGTTCTATTAAACCAGAATCGTTGGACTCACGTGTTCCTACTCATAGAAATGTCAATACTGTAACTGATAGCTTCATGTAAAAGGGGAGATTTGCATACATTATTTTCTGCTTGGTCTTCTCTATTATTTCTCTTGTTCTGATGTGGTTTTGAACACAGAATACCTGGGAGCAGCCTTTGAAGCTATTGATTTATTTAGCGGAGATCAGGTTTTCTGCTAGGGAGAGAGCTGGTAACCTTGGGGCATGCAAAAGTTGGTAAAGTGGGTAATTTCGAGAATTATAGAAACCATTAAAAAGGATTCCTGCTTTAAATGATAATTTCCAAAGTTCGGAAGCCTCTTTTAAATGTCAGGCTTTTACTTATTCATTCCCTACTTTAGTGAGAAGACTCTTTAGACCTGAAAAAAAATGAAATCCAAATTTTGAGGGCCTGATTCAAATTAATCCCTTTGACATCAATGGGCTTTTCATCAAGCTGTTCATGAGAGACATCATCCTGGCTAGGAACAGTGGGTCATCTTTCCCCCTGATGTAAGTCTATGAAATTAAGAGGAGTTACAACAGGGATAGATATGGCCCAGTATATATCTATTGGGGCAGATCCTCAGCTGTGTAAAGCTGAGGATCGAACCATTATATTGAGGGTAATTCATGGGTAATTGCAAGTTATGACTGTATGGTAGCATTGCAGTATTAGAGGGGGCCTCAGATGCCATATTAGTCTAGTGGTTAATCAGCAGAACCCATGATGGAAATGTGGTTGTATGATCACCTCCTATATGTGCATTACTATAGCATTAAAACATACCAGGGTATGATTTATTGGTACATGTTTTAGGTACTTTCTGAAATATGAGGCCTGTGGTACTTCACAAAGTACCTGAGCCATGTAGTAATGACTATATATAAGCCCCGGAATATATTAATACAGTAATCATAATATGACTTTCTAAGTTTAAATCATTCTTTTTTAAAACTATCTTTTAAAAACCATTCTCTCCTTGTAAATGTGCACTGTACTTCCACAATAAAAAAAAAATGAGTTGAAAAGAGAGACAGCAAACATCTTCTGTTGATAGTCTTTGGTATTGTGAAAAAATATTTGAATTTCTAACCACACCAGTCTTAGAGCTGATTTTTAATCCCTATTACATTTACTCCTTTATTTCCTGCTCTCTCTTGTCTCTTTCTCCTCTTTTTATTTCCCTGCAAGGACCGTAGGGAACTTGCTGTCAAACTCATAACAGGGCAAAGTGCCTGCTGGAGCAATCTGTGAAGGGAACACATAATTAGAGGCAGTCCTGGCCCAGAAGAGCAATGATAGGTGAATAACTGATTTTTCAGTTCTCTGTCTGTTCCCTCCCCCACCCCCGCAAAAAAAAAAGAAGGTTTTCATCGACCCCAAACCATTCCCCCCCTCCCCCCAAATATTTAACAAATCGAAAAGTTGAAAAACAATTCATTTCAGGTCAAATAAAATGATTTAGTTCACCCAAAGCTAAAAATTTTATTTCAATTTTAGGCATTTTTAACATTTAAAAAAATAAAAGTAAGATCATTTCTAAATGAAATATTATTTCAACGTGAAAAATTGAAATGCTTAATTTCAAAAATGTCAAAACAAGACATGTCAGCTTTCCTAGATTTTGATTTTTTAGTTTGACTGAAACAATTTGCTGAATTTAAAACAAATCCACAAAATGTTTCAGTTGAATTGAATCCACATTTTTGGCCAAAAAAACCCAAACCAAAACAAATTTTGGCTGAAAAATTTCTCCCAGCTCTACTGAAGAGTTTACGGATTAAATAGACAAAATAAGAGAAGAACAGGATTATTATCCCTATTTTACAGATGGGGAAATGAGACGCAGAGAGATTAGGTGACTTGTCCAATGTCACGCAGTAAACCTGTGACAGAGCAGGGAACTAAACACAGATCTCCTGAATCCTCTTAACCACAAGACCTTCCTTCTGAGCCTGCAATGTGAACTTAACCTTGGTAGTGTCCTTTCTGTACGATGCTGTGAAGTGATGCTGCATAGCAAGGCTGGTGAGGTTTGCTCAGAAATGAGCATAGTAAAGTCAGGAACAGATTGAAAGCTTTGTAAATGTTAACAGACTTCTTTCTCTTTCCATTTTACCTTATCCCACCCCAGTGCCTTAAGTATTTTCCTGCATTATCTGTCCTTTGCTTTCAGCAATTTCCTTGCAAAGAGAGACTATTTGAAGTGCCAAGATGACACTGGGAAGGTAGAAAATAATGCCTGTCCCATTAAATTCAAGTATTCTCAGCCTCCAGGTGCAAAAGGATTCTGTAACTGTAAAGGAAAGTGAAGTCTCCTACAACATTATTAATGGTCATGCACTACTTCCACCACACTTTTCAAATATGGATTTGATTGATTCGAAGTTCTCCAGGATGACAACAACCCTTTGTTTAGAGCAGCTGTGAAAATTGCTACCTAATATATTACCTAAATATAGCTACTACTATGATATCAGTCTCTAGTATACCTCTGGGACTAAATTCTCGAATGCCGTAAATCAGCACAGCTCTACAGAAGTCAATACATCTGTGATGATTTGCACTAGCAGAGAATTTGGACCTTCTATTCTTGATATTTTTGTATGTTGTCTGCAAGTGAAATTAATTCAGAACCACAAAGTATGTCATTCAGATTATTTTATATGTCAAAGCCAATCTGAGCACACAATTATCGGTAGTAAATTACCAATTGTGGTCAAACAATACCCGTGTAGGTGATAATGGGCTTGAACTAAAACCATAGCTCTGAACATCTGTGAATTCTGGGTAAGTCTGGATCCAGATCTCAGTTTAGGGTATTTAGGCTCCTAACTTCCATGGATTTCCATACCTGTGTGTATCTGGGCCTTAGTGTATAACTTCCACAGCAATCCATGGGTAAGGAGTCAAATTCCATGATAGAAGCTTTAATCACTGGCAGTTGCTGAAGATACTTTCTTACTTGTAACCACTTATCTCCCATAAGCATGGGACTCTGGTGAATAATGTAGTGTTTGGAAGTGATTGTCATGATACTCATTCATGGCTCAAGCTCAAATGGGGTCACAGTTGGAGAGTATGTAGGGAGGATGTGGACAGTGCAACATCTTTTTTAATACTCTGAAAATGAGCACAAAGAAGAACCAATCAGCTAAAGCTAAGTCAAAGGCAAAAGAAAATGAAGATGAATTAGAATGGCTCTTTCTTCGCACTGATTTTTCATCGATTCCTGCTGATAGCACAGCATGTGCCCTAGGCCAGGGCTGTATATGAAAGCAGTAATGAAGAGATACTTGTTGCATGCTTCATTTTAACAAATAAATGGCATTCCCATTAGTTATTGCAACGGGGCGCCCGCCCACTTGCCGGAACCCAATAGGACTGGCCCTGGGAGGGATAAAACCAGCCTAGGGAGGCTGAGCAGCAGGCAGGCAAAGGAGGGGCTGCAGGGGAAACAGCCAATTAGGGCGGCAGCTGCAGACAATTAGGGTGGTGGCTGGACCAGCCAATCAGGGCCCAGCCGGCCCATATAAAAGGAAGCTGCAGACCAGAGCAAGTTAGTCCGCTGCACGGAGCCCTAGAGAGAAGACTGGCTTCTTAGGGGGCTCCTGGTGGGCTGCCAGGAATTATAGGCTGGAGGCCCTGGGAATAGAGCAAAGGAGCTGGAGCCAGGGGCAGGAGCTGAAGGAAGTGAGGCTCTGGGGAAGTAGAGACACTGAGCTGGAAGGAAGAGGCAGCAGGAAGCTGCTGTTGGCAGGGCCCCTGGGCTGCCCCCCCCCCCCCCCCCCACTACCTGCTGAAGGAGCAGCCTGGTTGTGGACTGCCAAGCTGCTGTGAGGAGTGGCTGGGCTCTTGTTGGGGGGGATACCAGATGGTGACACGGCCAGAGGGCTATGCCACGAAGCAGACACCGAGAGGAAGGAGTCGTAATGGGTCTGGAGGCGAAGATGGGAGAGCCACCCCCACCTGAGGATGCACCTGCTGGGACTGAGCTAATTCCCGAAACGCCCAGCAGAAGGCGCCAGTGTGGTGAGTGACCCCGTGACAGTTATTTATCTACGTTCTAGGCCGGATCCTCCGCTGGTGTAAGCTGACATAACTCTACTTGAGCAGATTTACGCTAACTAAGGCTCTGGCTGTCTAATGTTAAGGAACAGTGTGATGTATTGTAATGTGTACACAATTTTCTAGCCATTACTTTAAATCGTAAAGGGTTTCCTGGTCCTTCTTGCAGGCTAGGGAGTTCTGAGTGAAGTGTGTGGGGTGTGATCAGAGTCAGTCAGCAAAAAGCCAGCCTAAAGCAAGGTTGGGTGAGTTTTAGGTTTCTGTCGAAGGGAGCAGCCTGCTTCGTGTCTCTCTGTTTTTGGTTCATGTGTGTTAAGGTTCTGGATTCTAAGAAATAAAGTCTTTACATTTCCACCTTTCAGTGAGTATTTCTTTTAATTTATCCAACTTCTGTTTGTACACTTGAATATAACAAACAATTCAAATGGCAGAGTTTCAGAATTTCAATAGTCATTGCAAATTAGTACATAGAGGAGGTGCATAGTTCAACAGTATTGGTTTTCCACAAACTTAAAAAACTAATTAAAAATCAACTATAATAATGAATAGGAAGATCATTTATTTGTTCAAATTCTATAACTCAAATTCTTATTGCCATTCTTTTAACCTTAGCCACTGAAAATAATCCTTCAACACTAGAAATTGCACGTAATTGTGTTGCATCCATCAGTGGACTTATTCTCTTTCCTTGACCTATAAATGTGAAAGATGCTATGAAAAAGGGACAGGTAGCATTTTTGATATCCTCTCTGTCTAAGGTACTTCTATAATAACACCCAGTAGCGGCGCCAGCATTTCCGGCGCCCTAGGCGGCAGAAGGTCCCGCCGCCGAAATCCCACCCCCAACAGCGGCGGCGGCAGGTCCTGCCCCCAAATTTCTACGGCCGGCCGGGGCGCCGGCACCCCTCAAATGTTTGCGCCCTAGGCGACCGCCTAGGTCGCCTAATGGGTTGCGTCGGCCCTGATAACACCCCACCTCTTTCCATCCATAGATCTCAAAGCACTTTACAAAGGTGTTTGGTATCATTATCCTCATTTTACAGAAGGGGAAAATGAGGCACAGGGAAGGTGAAGTGACATGCCCAAGGTCACCCAGTGCTAGATCTGGGAATTGAACTGAGGTCTCTAGAGTCTCAGTCTAACATGCTATCCCCTAGGCAACACCTTACTGTAATAACTGATCCCCTAACACTCTTCAGTGTGTTTCTCCTCAAAGCACCACTGTGAGGAAGGGAAGCGTTGCTGCCCCAGGTGACGAAGCCAAAAATAATAATAATAATAATAATAAAAAAGCCACGATTGGCGGCACTTCGGTGGCAGCTCTACCGCGCCGCTTCATTCTTCGGCGGCAATTCAGCGGCGGGTCGAGAGGGAGTGAGGGACCAGCCGCTGAATTGTCGCCGAAGACCCGGACATGCCGCCCCTTTCCATTGGCCGCCCCAAGCACCTGCTTCCTTTGCTGGTACCTGGAGCCGGCCCTGGCTATTAGCCCCATTGAACAGATGCCTCCCTGAGGCACAGGGACTAAGGGTGGGATGCTCAGAAGGAGCCAGACTTCTAACTTCTTTTGAGCATTCCACCTCAAGTGAATTGCCTCCTGTCATTGAGGAAGTCTGGGATACTGTACCTTTAAGAGGCTCCTGTTATGTAACGCAGAGGCAGAGGGGCAAACTGAGACATTGAATGAAGCAGACCTCTGTCCAGGGCCTTGTGCTCTGATGGACACGTGAACACCCCAGGATACAGCAGAGAGCTGAACCCAGTTTACTCACCTACAAGCCTACTGGACTATCTTCCTTCCTGGAGGTGACACCTGCTATACAAGACCATTGTGGTTTCTCATAGTGACAGGCAAGGTTGCAAAACACTTTCCACTATAACCTCGCTGTGATGTGGTGTATAAAGCCCACACTGATGAGGATAGGGTTAAGAGGAATCAGAGAGCCCAATTAACCCTTTCTGTGGCACCTGGAAGGGAGGCAGGTAATCAAGGATTAGTCCAAGCTGGGGAGAACCAAACTGGGTGGCTCCCTATAAAGGAAGGACTGCAGAGTCACCAGGGGAGGAGTGAAAGAGGACAGCTGTTGTAGGGATTAGCCCTGGAGGGCAGCAGGGGTTCCAGAGGGTTGTCAGAGAGTCTAAGAGAGATCCCGAGGAAAACTCCTCAGCAACAAACTGGGAAAAGCTGCATGGAGAGATGAAACTCTAGGGCGAGAACTGGAGAGCACAGATCCATGGCAGATGCCTGCAAGCAAACCAAGGTAGGAAACAGCCCAGGCAGCCAGTGAGGGTTCATCAGAAACAGATGCTAGCTGCCCATCAGAAGGGCCTGGATTTTATGCTTTTGTTTGTAAAATATTTATCTCTCAGGCTACAACTTTCTACACATAGGCCCCTATCCAGGAAAGCCCCATCTGTTTAACTTTGAGTACATGCCTAAATCCCCTAAACATCAACATATTAGCTGTTGAGTTATGCGAGGATATAAAAAATACATTTTCCAATTGTGTAATTTAAAAATCCTTCCTTCTCCCAAAGAATATGGGAGAACAACTCAAGAATGGCTAAATCGTCAAACCTACAATGGAAGCATGCAAAGGGTTGGGTGATGTGGTTGGAGTAATGAGGCAGGAAAATGATCTTTGCATGGATCTAAGGGTAGGTAGCAAGATGGCACTTTTCATGGCTGGAAAGCAGAAGGTTTTCTTCTGACTACATCCAAATAAGAACTGCTTTTAAAATTAAAGGCATTTCTTTTTTAAATAGACCAAGACTGGTCTTTACTGTGTTTTGACCTTTGCATATTTAACCAGCATGAATTCGAGTAAAAGCAGGGTTATCACCCTTCCCAGAATAATTTAAAGGGGAGAAGAAATTATAATTGTCACAGCATATTTCAAAAAGTTTTTATTCAATTAAGTACAGTGGGTGACGAGGTGGTGTGGTGTTCCAACCTTACGATTCCATTTCAAGTTCCATTGAACAAAGAAAGGAACAAAAGATAATTAATAGAGCATGCAGAGGACATTCTGATTTGTAAGATGTCTCAGCATCGTCTTCAAGATGATCAATATTGCAATGCATAACTTCACTGGTTGCTTTATGAAGTCTTTTTTTTTTTAAGGCAGTGAGTCACAAAAATTGTATTTAATCCTTCTATAGGATGTGTCATCCTTACCTCTGCAGGATAAAGAGACACCTTGACTCCTAAATGTCCCAAATCATCCTGAAGAGGAAAATGCCTTTTCTCCTTCTATTCTGCATAGTTCTTCTGAAGTATGGAGAAACCATTGGCTGGTAGTCAACTGACCCACAAAACAAATCTTTCTGCCTTCTAGCCTCATCAATGTTCCAGGCTCTCTCAGGTATAAAAACATAATGAGTCTGACTGCAGATCTATTAAGTAGCCTGTCCTCCTTAAGCCATAAGAATAATGGTCATAGGGCTAGTCTACACTAATGTGCTACTCTGATGCAGCTGGAGCGCATCTGGAGCGCATCTGGTGAAGAGAGCTCTCCCGTCGGCATAAAAAATCCAGCTCCACAAGAGACGGTAGCTATCTCGGTGGGAGAAGCTCTCCCATCGGCATAGCACTGTCCACACCAGCACTTAGGTCAATAACTTACGTCGCTCCAGGGGGTGGCTTATTCACACCCCTGAGTGACATAAGTGGTAGCATGTACAAGCCCATAGTTGCTTGGAAATACACACTATAACCTCAGGTTCAATAGGTATCTCTAAATACAGACCCCAGCCCCGAGTCCGTCACTCTTCTTTAAAAACTTCAGAGTTGGGCAGTGAGAGCTTCTGACTAAATGTTTTTGAGTGGAAAATGCTGACTAATGAAAACTGAAACTTTTCACAGGATAAGGTTGTTTTTGGTTAAATTCTTGTTGGGAATTTTTTTCTCAGGCTCCAATTACTGGTCAAACCACCTAAAAATGCCTTGGTTCTTAAAACGCTCACCTGCAATGCAAAAGACCCAGGTTCTAGTCCCAGCTCTGCCTGATTCATCTAGTTGGAGGTTGAACTCTCTTTTTGCGGAGGGCGGGGTATGTTATGAAAAACTCTGGAAAGTCTTTGTCCTGTCCCAGTGTGGAACAGGAAACTACTTGAACTATCAAACTTTCATGGAATGGGGAAACCATTTTCTTCCGAGTCCTATCTAGAGTAAGGGTCCAACAGTTAGTGGCTCAATTCTTTCCCTGGGACACATCAGTGGAACGTTCACTGACTTCAGCCCAAAGAGCTAAAATTTGGCAAAGTCATAAGTAATTGAAAGAAGGGGCTTTTAAAGGGACGTGTTTAGCACCTCAGGCTACAGGCATCAACCCTTATGCTTAGGGATGGCATTTAAAAACTGCAACCTGTCAGAAATGTTTCCTCATTTCTTTCCAACTTCGGCATGTCTCCCACAAAGTTGCACTGCTCTGAGGTATGAGGGAGCCAACATTCACTCCTGGACAAATGGTAGCGTTGAGGTACAATACCTCCTGACTAATCAGGGCTCAAAACAGGAGCTTTTTTTTGTTGAATGAGGGGAGGCAGCATGGTCATGTGGATGAAGTGCTGTCTTGACTGGGAGTCAGGAGGCTTCAATTCCTGGCTATGTTGCTGATCTCTGTGCCTCTGTTTCCTTTTGTCCATTTTGATCATAGGGTCTTTGAGGCAGCAATAGTCTCTCAGTGTTTAGTTTGGGTTTTTTTTTCACACCTGTCCCAATAAGGCTCTGCTCTTGGGTGGGGCTGCAGACACTAAGGGTATGTCTACACTACGCACCGGATCGGCGGGCAGCGAATGATCCAGTGGGGGTCGATTTATCGCATCTAGTCTAGACGCGATAAATCGACCCCTGAGCACTCTCCTGTTGACTCCTGTATTCCACCACCACAAGAGGCGCAGGCGGAGTCAACGGGGGACCAGCAGCAGTCGACTCACCGCGGTGAAGACACCACGGTAAGTCGATCTAAGTACGTCGACTTCAGCTACGTTATTCATGTAGCTGAAGTTGCGTAACTTAGATCGATTCCCCGCCCCCTCCCCCCAGTGTAGACCAGACCTAACACAAGTAATTAGTGCCTGTAAACATTTAGGAAGTCAGGACTCCTCCCTTTCCGGTGTAAGAACAGACCATGAGCAATACTGCCCTCGTCTTATGACAGGGGTATAAACCTTTAGAATCTTGATCTGGGTCATGTCTCTGGGGCCAGAAAATACAATGTCCAGTGTTTAGTCTGGCTTTCTGTGTTTCAGACCCTTAGTTCTGGATATACAGCACTTGCTTCTAACACTGGGAAAGCTTCCAGATCATACAACATTGTATGGGGAAAGGTATTTTTGGTAATTTTTAGAGATTTCTAAAATGTAGTCTAACCTTCCCTCTCCTTTCAAGACCTCTGCAGGTGCACTCATGTAACAAAGGGGTTCTGGCCGCTTTGAAGCATTTCTGTCGCGTGTGTGTATACATTATAGGATAACATGGTGTTCTATAAAGGTCCTGTTGGTACTCTTATGGAATGGCTTATGTACACACCAGACACAGATTAAATGTTTTCTTTTGTCATTGTACCCACAGGGTAAGATAATGCTGGTGCTAGAACTCCAAAACAATGCCCAAGAATTCAGGATCAGACCTTCCTCTCATGTACCTGGTGTAATTTCACTGAGTGAAATCCTGGCCCCACTGAAGTCAAGGGGATATTTTGTATTGACTTCAGGGACTTCACCCAGTGAATTCAGTGGTGTTACAGCCCTGGCTACAGACTAATTCTCAACAATTCCAACAGACATTGGACCTTGGCTGAGGGAAGGAAGAGTTAACTCCCAGCTAAACTGGAGATTCACACAAATGGAGGTCAAAGGGGGGCAGGGGGGACCCGAACTTTAATTATTTAAGCCAGCAGTTCTCAAACTACGGGGTGGGCTTCCCAAGGGAGGCACGAGCTGTGCTTTTATATAGAAAATAAAGCACGGCTTGTGCCTCCCTTGGGCTCTTAGCCAGAGCTCTTGTATTTATATATATATCATATCATTTATATATATATATATATATATATATATCAGCCCTGGGTGGCATGGGCTCATACAGGAGGGCTGTGCACACCCAGGATGTGCGAATAAAGGGGACAGCTGGAGCCCCGTAGCTCAGGCTCTCCTTCCACCCGACCCCCCTCTCCGCCAATCCCTCACTTCGAAGCGGTGGGGCTCCGGCTGTCAGCCCTGTGGTAGCAGCAGCAGCACAGAAGTAAGGATGGCCATGGGCTGCGAAGTCTGCTGTGAAAAGTGATACTGATGAATATCCCTTTTCACATTGCCACCCTTACTTATGTGCTGCCTTCGGAGCTGGGTGCCAGGCCTCCAGCTGCTGCTCTCCGCTCTGCCTTCGGAGCTGGGTGGTGATATATGTCCTTGTGGGAGGTGGGGATGTAATCAACTACAGATCAAAAGAAAGGGGGAGGACAATCAAATATGTTTGAACACCACTGATTTAAACTAAGCACCACCCCATTTGTTCCTTTGGAATTTAATGGAAACTATTTACTGTTCAATTGGAACATATGGTTACATTGCTCTGGTCTGTCAAAATCCAGACCTAGTTGACTGTCTATACTATATCTTACTGATTTAGAAATGTTGATTTATCACTTATGCGAAGGATGAATTCATTTGGTTTCTGTATTGAGTTGGTTCTTGATCCTCTTATTTCCTTGGATCAATATTTCCCCCCATTCTCTTTAAAGTTGTCAAGAAAGGAAGCCGAAGGTACTTAACTGGCCCCATTACCATGGTCTGTGAGCGCCGAACACCCCTATGAGTTAGACAAATAGTACTTTCCTCATTTTAAAGATGGGGGAAGTGAGCCACAGAGACCAAACATCTTGGCGATGGTTTCCACAGATGCTTGTGGCAGAGCAGAGAATGGACCGTGGGTCACTGGTGTGACAGGCTGACACTCTAACCACTGGACCATCCTTCCGCTCTTACAGAATTCTATTCTTTATAAGCCCCATGTAGGAAAATGCGGCCTTCTGCATACTTACTTCAGGCTTTCCGTAACTTCAACCATCATAATTTAAATTAGCCATTTTTAACCTACTGGAATCACCACACAAGGCTCCCTTCTACAGACCAAACTAAGATGATCCCACCCTAGCCACTGTATCTTCCGAGACCTAGAAGAGCAGCAGTTCTGTCCTCTTACTGTTTCACATGCATGTAGACCCATCTCAGCGAGAGCCGGAATTGCCCTGGAAAGGAGGCTTCCTGTAATGCCCTATTGACGACAAAAGTCATGTAGGCAGATCTCAGGGAAGCAATGTTCCACTGGAACATCGACAACTTGCACCAGCTGAGGAGTCTCTGTTTGCTTCTCTGCCTCTCTGCTTAGATGACCAAGATAGGGTGGTGTTATTTGGACCTTCTCCTACCAAGAGCTGGACTGAGTATTAGCATATCTTCCACAGGCCACCAATCCCTCATGGGCTTTGAGTGCTATTTCCCAGGGCCTGGTATGAATTGTTAACCTAAGAGTCAAATTCTTTGCATCCTTCACCAATTCCTTTAGCGGTCCATCTCCTTTCCCTCTTAATTTGCCATATATCCCTAGTGTCTATCACAGATACAATGTACACTATACTTTTTAAAATCAACATGAATTGTTAAAAACAATTCGATAGCACCTCAACTGTTTTTCAGAAGTAAAATACCATGATTGGATTTGTACGTGAACAATAGCGCAGAAAATAAACTACTTTAGAGAAGAAGCTACAGAAGCTGTCTGCTTGTTCCACAGGTCCCCGATTATCAGGATGACACAACTTTATTGCTCTTCTGTGCCTCTAAGAATTAGAGCAATGTAGTCCCGTGGCAGTTATGTCCCGGCCATGTCCTGATTGCCAGAGTAATAAGAACTCATGAAGACAAAGATTTATTATGACCATCGTGCCTAAGAGCTCAACCAAGGACCTGGACTCCAGGATCCGGTACTTAGGTGCTGAACAAATGGATCATCCCTGCCCCAAGGAGCGTGCAGTATAATACAAGGCCAATAGGTGGCTACAGACAGACATGGGAGTACAAGGAAGCAAGGAGACCATATTGGTCTCATTCGGCACACCAGCGATCTAAACCTTGTCAAGTGTGTGTCGTTTTTTGGTTTTTGTAGGCATCACAGCAAAGGAGAGTTGTATGGAGGATAACGAAGTAGCTTGTCAGTTCATTATGGAAAGACAGCTTCTGAATCCCTTGTACTGAGTAGTTCTTTACTCCTTAAGCAGGCCCCCTTGAAAACTGACCATTCCCTACCTGTTCCTAGCTCCAAGAGCCAGATTCTGATAATCTCCCTTATAGGGAGTAGTACCTTAGTCCTCAAGGAGTCCCATTGGTTTGATCTTTGGGGAAGGGATTGTCGCATGAGAAGTAGCAGCTTTCCTCCTCCGCAGTTGGAATTTATGCCAGTGCTGTTTATACTGGTTACAGGCCACATCAGGCTAATTCCAGTTATAACCAAAACATTACATGAGCAAAGAGTGTTGGAGTACAAACAAGAACAGTGAAGTCGCTGCTTTGCATGGACATTGCCTGAAGCAGCTATAGGCAAACTGAAGTGGCCACTTGTGAAATGAATGTGTGTATGTTCCCGTCCCCAGACTAGAAGAGGAGGACAAAGGAGTAAAAACTAATCTGCTCCTGTCTGTTTCTCTTTCAGGTACCTCCATCATCCTCTCTCCTTGATGTAAAACATAAATTTCACAAAGCATGTAAGTACTCGGTACGTCCGTCTGGAAGCATGCTGGGGGGACTTAATGCTTGGAAAAGTTTGTCAACTTAACTTTCATGACACTTCACACCAGGGCTTCGATTGGCCTGACAGCTGTTTTGGAGTAACAGTGACACCGTGGGAGTGTTGTGGCCTCCCAGACCTGTAGGAGGGTAATATAAAATACATCCGATTCCCTATAAAGGGGGAAGACTTTTCAGGTGTTGATATTACAGTAGCCCTGCAGATATAGCAGATATTATTAAAGGCCACCACATGGCCCTGCAGTACGTTGGGTGCTGTACCACACATAGTGACTTACTGTCTTGCCTATCTAGACTACATTCTTCAAGGCGAAGGAGGTAGTGTTTAGAGTGGGTTGGGAATCTTTTGCTGAAACGTCTCCTCCATCACAATGCCAACTTGCCAAAATGGAAATGTTTTGCAGACAAATATTGGTTTTGATTAACCCTTTGTCGGGAAGGCTTCAATTCCAAGCTGCAATTTCTGGTCAAAACCAGGGATGGGCAGGGAGCTGCCACCCACCTCCCAAATAGTTGATGGCCAAGTGGTTGGGGCACTCATCTGGGAGGTAGGAGAGTGGCACCTAAGTCCCTATTCAGAGTAGGGACTTAACCTGCCTCTTCCACATCCTGCATGAGTGCTCAGACTACTGGGGCTATTGGCTATTTGGGGTGGGGCGTGTATGTGGGTGCTCTCTCTGGTTCGTGCAGAAATTAAAAGGTCTTGGTTTCATCCTCACGCTCAAAAAAACCCAAATGTCAAAACCTCGATCTTTCATGAAATGGAATTCTTGCTTTCTGGCCGGCTCTAGTAGTCGTGTCTCCATTTTACAGATGAGGCGAGGCACAGAGGTCATGTGATTTGCTCAGGGTCACACAGTAAATCTGTCACAGTCCAGAATTACACCCTCCTTTTCTAGTTCCTTTAGCATCGGGCAATCCTTCCCCTCTTCTAGGATTGTTCTTCTTTTGGTCTCTTTCAGATAGTTGAGTATAAAACAATGTTTTATTTGTAGATTATAGAGCTGGTGTAGATGTGGATTCAAGTAAGAGCAAGCTTACTTGAATCTACATTCCCTCTCCCTCCACATGCACCTATAAAAATGAGTGGTGATGAAAACCTGGGAGTAGGAGCTGGGAATGCACCTAGACTCCAAAGCTTTGTCTAAAATGTCTGTGGAGAATCCTGATGGGTGTGAACGGAACTGTGGTTTGCATGGTTCTTACCTCTGTGGTATATGATGCTGTCCCTGGCTCACTTCTGCAGCATGAGCATTAACTATTTCCCAGAAGAAGTGATTTGAGGTTCTGTGTATGTCTTCCAAAGATGAAACGAAGGAAATATTTGGCACCTAGTTATCTTCCTACTGCAATTGCTGACTGTAGGGGCAATGATGCAACGTGGTTCCTCTTCCTCTGTTGAGCTGATGGGCCAAATTTGGGAGATGGTGCATTTGAAAACAACTGGAAAGAAAACTAGTAAGTGTATTGCTCTGTAGCAGTCCTTTTATTCGCATTTCCTTTGGTTTAGCTAAGGCTGTTAGCCTGAAGATCCTCACTCAGATAATATCCTGATGCTTACCACTGTTGTGTGTGTGTGTGTGTATATATAAGCACCTTCTACATTGACATGGTCTTTCTGAAGCTGGCTATGCCAGTCTTACTGGACCGTGACCCATCAAATAAATGCCATGTGTGCTTGTGATGGCATTTAACGTATGCTCTTCATGTGAGAAAACAGAGTGATGTCACTTCAGCAACTTTTACATTGAATGGTACCTTCAGAGCCTGTCCCAAAGCCCACTGAAGTAAATGGGAATCTTTCTACTGAGTTCCATGGACTAAAGGATATGAACCATAGGTAGCACCACTGTTATCATGATGTACAATGGTGATAAAGCAAATATCACTATAGTCTATAGAATATAGCTCAATCCACAGGTGCTTACTGCCATACGTCCTTTTTCAAATAAGGTCGCCACAAGCAAATATACTGCAATGTCTTTTTTAATTCTGAATTGTCTCCAGATAATCACAATATTGAAGTAAATACAACAAACTTCTTCATAGGTCCTGATTCTGCCACCCTTATGATAGTGCCTTCCTCCATCTCGACTCTCTGAGCGTCGTGAGAGTAAGGTACTCCTCAAGATGAACTAATAGAAGCAGAGGTGGTCCCTTAGGATTGCACTCATGCTTCAGACATCTGTTTGCAATTCCCATTCTCTTGAATAAGAACTCAACATGAGGAGAAGATACCTGGTATTAAAAGGGTCTTAACTTTGAGGAGAAAGGCAATGCAAGAACCACTGGTGGGAACTTAAAGCCAGACAAATTCAAACTAGAAATGGGGCACAATTTTTTTAACAGGGAAGGTGATTAACCATTAGAACAAACTAGCAAGGAAAGGGGCTGATTTTTCAATTGTTTGATCTTCTCAAATAGAGACTGGATTGTGCTCTGGAAGAGATGCTTTTGTCAAACACAAGTTACTGGGCTCAGTACAGGAGTAACTGGGTGAAGTTCTATGCAAAAGATCAGACTAGATCTAATGGTTCCTTCTGGGCTTAATCTCTGAATCTCAGGGCTGAATTTGATTGTGAACACTTGCAGTTGATTACTTTAAACATCCTTTAGTGTGACTGCTCTTAAATTTATTTCTTTTTGTCTCTGTAAAGGTTTGAGAAATTCAGAACAGGAATGGCTTGAAAACTGTTCATGTTCTTGTGAAGAATGTTGTAGGCAGCTGGGGGTTTGTATCAGTTCAATTAAAAGTGTGATGATTTAAAAAAAAAAAAAATTCACTTAAACTTGTGCAAATTCCTGTACAGACTCTTAAACTGACTTAAACTTGATTTATATTGTTCAGACATTAATGCTAAAAATTCCACGCAAGGGTGTACACCAGTTTAACTAAGATCAAGTTGGAATGTTTTTGGTTGGTTGGTTAAACCAGTGCAACCTTGTGTGAAACCAGCCTTGTGACACCATTCATTACACTTAATAGCAGCTTATTCCTCATGTACTCCTAATGACATCAATGGAGCTGTGTATGGAGTAAGTTGCTATTTAGCATGAGTAAAGGTATGACAACGTAGCTCTATATTGCCCACTGGGCGAGCTTTGTGACACAGCTTTTCTTGTAAGGTTTTGTTCCCCGCTACTCTATTGCTTCTGTCTAGTCTCCCTAAAAAGCTGGATTGTTCTCTTAGGGCTGGTTTACACTATGGGGGGGTGGGGAGGGAGGTGGAAGAGAATCGATCTATGTTAAGCAGCTTCAGCTACATGAATAATGTAGCTGAAGTCTACTTACTTAGATCTACTTACCGTGGTGTCTTCACTGCAGTGTGTCGATGGGAGACACTCTCCCGTCGATTCCCTTTGCACTTCTCATTGAGGTAAGTCAACGGTAGAGCGATTGGCAGTCAATTTATCACATCTATACTAGACATGATAAATCAACCCCCCCCCACACACACACACTGGATCGATCGCTGCCTATCGATCCGGCCAGTAGTGTAGACAAGCCCTCAGTCTAGCACTTCTTTCCTACCAATTCTGATTCGCTAATTTTTCCTCAATCCAACTCTATCCTTTTTGGATTAATTTCATCCCTTTTCTCCCACTCTTACAGCTGCTAGCCTTCATGTGTGTGCACATGCATGGATGCACAAATGGGGCATGAGGGGAAGGCAATCAGTAAATACAAACTTTTTACGAAGGGGCAGAAAATAGTTGCACTTGTAGAGGCTACATTTTCAGTGTGGTGCTTTCCATAATGCTCAGTCTATGTAAAATTTTATCTTCACCGTAGATAACTGATAGTATGAAATATCTCACCCGCTAATTACCCTCATTCTATGGTTCCCAGACTCAGGTATTCTCAAATAAGCATGCATGTGCACCTGCTCCCTCTTCATCCATTTCCCATTGATCACCCTTGTTATGGTCTCTTCCTAGCTTGTAGCCTGCCTTGGTGAGCAAGTCATCTCTGTTCAACACCAATCCTTTCCTAGTAGTGATCAGGATCTGTTTCACTGCTCACCACAATGAAGAAGGGAGTGGCAACTGAATTATAGATGTATTTACTTTAAAGAGCACGATGGATCATGATCACCAGGTTACAACTTGTTACTGTTTTTTTGAGATTCTAATTGCAGTAGATTCTAACTCAGTCTCTTCAAGAGCTCATAGGAACACATTCTGAAGTCCATTCTCAGTCCTCATTCGGGCAAAACTCCCATTGGCTTGACAGTCCCATTGAAGTCACACTGAGCGGTGGGTTATAGTTTGTTACATTGATCTGAATGGAGCAAACCTGGTCTACAGCAGCTGAGGACCAGGCCCTCTAGCATCTATGAATCGGGGAAGAGTAGTTTAGGGTGAACTACCATCCCCTCTGAGGTTCAGGGTTTGTTCTACCGAATCTGATGCAAGTTGAACACTTGGGTCTTCAGGTTCTTAACCCTAGATCATGTAGGATATTCTCACATTAATACCTAGTGTTTGGAGAGAGCATTTCAGCTGTAGATCTCAAAGCGCTTAAGAAACAAGTATCATACCCCCCTTTTACAGATCTAACTGCTAGCATCTCCTTTGAGTTTAATGATTCTAGCAGGAAGTGTAGCCTAGTGGATAGACCTCTGGAGTTGGACTCAGAATGCCATTCTTCCTGGCTCCTCCACTGGCCTGCTGGATGAGCTGGAGCAAATCACTTCACTGCCTTGTGCCTCAGTTTCCCCATCTGTAAAATGGCCATAATGATACCATTCTCCTTTGGAAAGTGTTTTGGGATAAGAACTGGGTGTTATCATTTTTTTCGGGCCCATTATGAGCACTGGAGGGTGTCAAAATCAAGCATTGACAATTAAAACATGTTATTCCTTATGTGCTTTGTCTATTGCAGTGGTTCCCAAACTTTTTTCTCCCAAGTATCTCACTAAATGTCCTGGAACCCTTTTACTTCCAGTATTACTGGAATACCTATGTCAGCATGATCTCTCCCAGCTGGTACGTGACAGGTCAAGCTGTGCAGAGGGTGCCATTTTGTTCTCAAAACTGCTGGAACCCCTTTCCCTGTGACTCACAGCAGACTCTCCAGGAATCCAGGGACCCCACTTTAGGAACCACGGGTCTAGTTATGTTTATTTTGTCAGGCTTTGCTTTTCCTTTTGATATACGCATGGTTTGGTTAATTAAAAACAGTGATTTGGAGAGCAGGCTAACCTTTTGGGGCTGATGTCCATGGCATTCTCTCTAACTTTTATTATTTTGCAAAGTTTTGTTAGAGTTGGGAAAGATTCTTGAGAACTATAAAGTGGAAAATGTAATTACTCAAGGATCAAGGACCCAGCCTCTAGAACAGGTAATAAAATGGGGAAGCCATCCAGCATACTGATCGAGGAAAGGATTTCAAGGTTATGGGCAGAAATTGCTGAGGAAAAATGGTTGTATCAGCAGAAGAGTAGAATACTGGAATGAATCTGCTTGATCATAAAACAACATTGCCACTAAGAGCCAGCCAGAAGAGGGCTCCATAACCTCCATAGGTCAGGAAAGGGGAGACCTGTCTGAGGTCACGGGACATGGCTCAGGAGTGACCCATGGGCTGCAAGTGAGCTGCAGCTCTGGTTGGAGGCGGCAGCAGCCTGTCAGTAAAGGGAGGGCTGGAGAGCAGGCCCCTGGGGAGGTGGGGCTGGAAGGCCTGAGAGCTGGACAGAGTCACTCCCTGTTGCTTGCAGGGGACTAGCCGGAGCAGCAGCAGGAGTGGAAGGGTCATTGTGCACCCCTGTGACCTTCACACCCCTGGACTGCTCTGCCCCTAGGGGCCGGGTTGGGAACTGCTGGGTTTATCTGTTTGCTTTAACAGTCACAGCTATCAAGCCCAGGGTGTTTGCACCGTTAATTTCTGGACGCCCTGGAAGAAATCTCTTCCTGGACTGAAGTATTCTAGGGAGCCTACCCCAGGCTAGACCTCAGACAGCCCAATGCTCGGTGCATGTACAGAGCTTGCCTCTGGTACACAGGACACACTGCCAGACAGGTAGAGCGAAGTGGGGTCCGTTACAATACAAAACAGGCGGTAAAGAAAGATTCTGGCTGGTGCATGTGCCACCCTGAGCACACATTGGCTACAATCTGTCCCCCTCAAGTGGTGGCTGGGCCAGCTCGTGATTGAGCCTGCTACAGCCTTGGCTAAGAGCGATGCATCTCTCAGCACAGGCCGTAGAGGCTTATGTTTTAAGCTGAAGCGGTCCCAGGATTGATTCCAGTCGCTGCTGACCAGGGTCTGTCTGCGTTCTTCTTGATCTAACAGGTGTTACTAGAGTGAGCTCAGCAGAGTGAAAAACAAATGAGTGGACTAAAATCCTCGTCCTCTAGCTCCAAAACCTGAAGCTGCCATCATTTGAGATAAAAGATGGTACAAGAGTGCTCTTCAAATGAGACGTTTATGTAGGTAAATACTTAGTAGATGCAGCACCAGTAGATGATGCTCAATGATAGAGATAGAATCAGCTGTAGGCTTTATAGGACCAATAAAACGTGTTTCTGTGTATTGCAAATGGCTTCCTCTGTGCAGATGTTTATGTGGGGTGCTTAACGAAGGAGATCTCCTTTAGTGCCTGTTCTAAAACCCCTGGAAGCTGGTGAAAAGATTCCCATTGACGTCACTTGGATTTGCATCAGGCCTTTAATGCATGGTAGTGTTGGGTACCCTCTCCTCTCTGTGGTTTGGCAAGCAGAAGGCAGCACCAACAACACACACACAGACATAGGAGATCACATGGTCCTTTCCAGCAGCTCTGGGGGCCTCTATCCAGCCCCCTGCTGGCTTCTTTCTGAACATCAAGGGCTGTCTGCCAGCTCTGCTCCTACTGTGGCTACTCTTGCTGAGCTGAGCACCGCTGAGAAGCCAGAGTGTGGGGAATGCTGACTGCTTGGAAGAGGAGCAGCTCATTTAAAAACTGCTGCTTCCTGTTTGCATGCAAGCCTGGGCCAGGTTTACAAAACGGGGCAAGGGGCTGTGTGGGCCATGTGGGGGAGGGGATACCTAGGGTAAAGCCTTCCCTTCCAGCAGCTGCAGTAAGGCCAGCCCCACATAGAATCATAGACTCTCAGGGTTGGAAGGGACCTCAGGAGGTCATCTAGTCGAACCCCCTGTTCAAAGCAGGACCAATCCCCAACTAAATCATCCCAGCCAAGGCTTTGTCAAGCTGGGCCCTAAAAACCTCTAAGGATGGAGATTCCACCACCTCCCTAGGTAACCCATTCCAGTGCTTCACCACCCTCCTAGTGAAATAGTGTTTCCTAATATCCAACTTAGACCTCCCCCACTGCAACTTGAGACTACTGCTTCTTGTTCTGACATCTGCCACCACTGAGAACAGCCGAGCTCCATCCTCTTTGGAACCCTCCTTCAGGTCGTTGAAAGCTGCTATCAAATCCCCCCTCACTCTTCTCTTCTGCAGACTAAATAAGCCCAGTTCCCTCAGCCCCTCATTGTAAGTCATGTGCCCCAACCCCCTGATCATTTTTGTTGCCCTCCTCTGGACTCTCTCCAATTTGCCCACATCCTTTCTGTAGTGGGGGGACCAAAACTGGACGCAATACTCCAGGTGTGGCCTCACCAGTGCTGAATAGAGGGGAATAATCACTTCCCTCTATCTGCTGGCATTGCTCCTACTAATACAGCCCTATAGGCCATTAGCCTTCTTGGCAACAAGGGCACACTGCTGACTCATATCCAGATTCTCATCTACTGTAATCCCCAGGTTCTTTTCTGCAGAACTGCTGCTTAGCCAGTCAGTCCCCAGCCTGTAGCAGTGCATGGGATTCTTCTGTCCTAAGTGCAGGACTCTGCACTTGTCCTTGTTGAACCTCATCAGATTTCTTTTGGCCCAATCCTCCAATTTGTCTAGGTCACTCTGGACCCTATCCCTACCCTCCAGAATATCTACCTCTCCCCCCAGTTTAGTGTCTTCTGCGAACTTGCTGAGGGTGCAATCCATCCCATCATCTAGATCATTAATAAAGATGTTGAACAAAACCGACCCCGTTCAACTATTGAGTCAGGTGCAGCCAAAATCATGAGATCAGCTTATTAAAAAGTGGAAACTCGGTCAAAATACAAAGGATGAATATAAACAAATAACACAAGTCTGTAGGGACAAAATTAGAAAAGCCAATGCACAAAACGAAATCAAACTAGGGACATAAAAGGAAACAAGAAAACATTCTACAAATACATTAGAAGCAAGGGGAAGACCAAGGACTGAGTAAGTCCGTTACTCAATGAAGGGGGAAGGACAATAACAGAAAATGTGGAAATGGCAGAGGTGCTTAATGACTTCTTTGTTTCGGTTTTCACCAAGAAGGTTGGTGGCGATTGGACATCTAACAGAGTGACTGCCAGTGAAAATGAGGTAGGATCAGAGTCTAAAATAGGGAAAGAACAAGTCAAAAATTACTTAGACAAGTTAGATGTCTTCAAATCACCAGGGCCTGATGAAATGCATCCTAGAATACTCAAGGAGCTGACTGAGGAGATATCTGAGACATTAGCAATTATCTTTGAAAAGTCATGGAAGACGGGAGACATTCCAGAAGACTGGGAAAGGGCAAATATAGTGCCCATCTATAAAAAGGGAAATAAGGACAACCCGGGGAATTACAGACCAGTCAACTTAACTTCTGTACCTGGAAAGAAAATGGAGCAAATGATTAAGAAATCATTTTGCAAATACCTAGAAGATAATAAGGTGATAAATAATAGCATGGATTTGTCAAGAACAAATCATGTCAAACCAACTTAATAGCTTTCTTTGACAGGGAAACAAGACTTGTGGATGGGGGGAAGTGGTAAATGTGGTATATCTTGACTTCAGTAAGGCTTTTGATACTGTCTCGCATGACCTTATAAACAAACTAGGGAAATACAACCTAGATGGAGCTACTATAAGGTGGGTGCATAACTGGTTCGAAAATCATTCCCAGAGAGTAGTTATCAGTAGTTCACAGTCATGCTGGAAGAGCATAACAAATGGGGTCCCACAGGGATCGGGTCTGGTTCTGTTCAATATCTTCATCAATTATTTAGATAATGGCATAGAGAGTACATTTATAAAGTTTGTGGATGATACCAAGCTGGGAGGGGTTGCAAGTGCTTTGGAGGGTAGGATTAAAATTCAAAATGATCTGGACAAACTGGAGAAATGGTCTGAAGTTAATAGGATGAAATTCAATAAGGACAAATGCAAAGTACTCCACTTAGGAAGGAACAATCAGTTACACACATACAAAATGGGAAATGACTGCCTAGGAAGGAGTACTTCGGAAAGGGTTCTGGGGGGTCATAGTGGACCACAAGCTAACTACGAGTCAACAGTGTAACGCTGTTGCAAAAAAAGCAAACATCATTCTGGGATGTATTAGCAGGACTATTGTAAGCAAGACATGAGAAGTAATTCTTCCACTCTACTCTATGCTGATTAGGTCTCAACTGGAGTATTGTGTCCAGTTCTGGGCACCACATTTCAGGAAAGATGTGGAGAAATTGGAGAAAGTCCAGAGAAGAGCAACAAAAATGATTAAGGGTCTAGAAAACATGACCTATGAGGAGAGATTGAAAAAAATTGGGTTTGTTTAGTCTGGAGAAGAGAAGACTGAGAGGGGACATGATAACAGTTTTCAATTAGTACATAAAAGTACATAAAAGTTTGTTGCAAGGAAGAGGGAGAAGAATTGTTCTTCTTAACCTCTGAGGCTAGGACAAGAAGCAATGGGCTTAAATTGCAGCAAGGTCAGTTTAGGTTGGACATTAGGAGAAACTTCCTAACTGTCAGAGTGGTTAAGCACTGGAATAAATTGCCTAGGGAGGTTGTGGAATCTCCATCATTGGGGATTTTTAAGAGCAGGTTGGACAAACACCTGTCAGGGATGGTCTAGATAATACTTAGTCCTGCCTTGAGTGCAGGGGACTGGACTAGATGACCTCTCGACATCCCTTCCAGTTCTATGATTCTATGAAAATGAAACTCTAAAATCACAATTTGGGATCTTTCCATTTCCTGTCTAGGGTTCAGCCCCTTTAGGGTATACCTCTTCAAGGCTTTCTCTGCAATCACAAGGGCCAGGGACTTTTTTAAATGTAGACTGAGATTCCACCTGACTCCAGGAGCTTGGTCTTTAAGGAAAGACACCAAATAGGACACACATAACAATAAAAACATGGGAGCTGGAAAAACTGCAGTTATCAGAGAGGATGAGTATTCTTAATACATCAAGTAATTCCATTTGGAGAACGGGCCTGACACTAAGCTACATAGTTCCGAGAGGTAACCAGGCATGCTCTGGGGTTTAGTCATTAAGAGTGTCATGAAAGAGGCCAGTGATTGCTCAGCAACGCCTTGCCTACCAGTTCGGTAGAAGCAGGGAAGTCTGATAACAGTCTTGCTAAGAACCTGCAATTCCTCTGATCTCTCCACACTGCCTATTCAAGCTGGAGTCTGAGGTGGGAGAAAGTTAATGAAATCTGTCAGTTTGGATGCCTGGAAAGACAGATCTGCACTTTGAATACACCGGCTGGGGACTCAGAGGCTAAATCGTGCTATTTATGGCTCTCCCAAACCAGTTTTGTAGTCTAGGCCTGTCAATCAGCCAGGGAGCCTTCAAGTGTCACACAAGCTGAAGAGATGCAAATAAGCTGTGTCTAGGACATGACGGCTCACAGGGGGATTTTTCCTGCCCTCTCTACTGAGGAGAGCAGGTTTTTTATGTATATGTAACCCTTCTGCCCATCTGAGTTGGCAGCAACAAGGGCCGGGTTCAGTATCTAGGGGTTCCGTTTCAATAACACAACGCAAACCCGGCTCAAGCCCCCACCCAATGACCTGGGACAATTTCATACCACCCCCCGGGCGCCTCTAAGAGGCAATACTTCCCCTCTCGCAAGCACGGAGTCTGAGTGTAGCAAAATCCTTTTAATAAAGGAGGGAAACANGCAAAACCGGCTCGAGCCCCCACCCAGTGACCTGGGACAATTTCATACCACCCCCCGGGCGCCTCTAAGAGGCAATACTTCCCCTCTCGCAAGCACGGAGTCTGAGTGTAGCAAAATCCTTTTAATAAAGGAGGGAAACAATGCGGCATTATATTGGGGAAACACCACAAACAGGATTCATAATACAAACCATGAGCAAAAGACCCACCCCCAAGTAAGTTTGGCAGTATCCTTTTCCCCTCAGGGTCTTAAGTCCAACAACCCAAAAGATCACCCCAAAGTCCCAAAAGTCCAACACCTCTAAAGTCTCTTGAGTCCAACAACCCAAGAGTCTCTGTCCTTGGTCAGTGCAGCCCCAGAGTTCAAAAGTTTATCTGCAGAGTTTTTACCCCCCACAGCCTGGGTGGAAGGTGGGGGGGGGGGAAGAAAGGGTACACAGGGTGTTAAGGGGCACCTTACGTGGTCCGAGGCCGACTGCCCCGCCTCTCCGTGGGGTTCTGCTGCCGCCTTCACCACGAGCCGCTCCAGTCCACTAGCCGTCCCGTGAGCTCTGCTCCGCTCCGCTCCACTCCACTCGCTGTACCGCAGGCCATGCCAACTGTCCCGCAAACTGCTCCGCTCCGCTCACCGTTCTGTGGGCCACGCCAACCATCCCACAAACTGCTCCGCTCTGCCAGCCGCTTTGCAAACTGCTCCGCTCGCCGTTCCATGTGCCACACCAACCATCCCACAAACTGCTCCGTTAGCCGCTCCCCAAACTGCTCCACTCCACCAGCCGCTTAGCAATATAGCTTCAGGCTCCCCCACTAGTTAACACAGCACTCAGTGATCTCAGCTCTTAGTACCTTTAGTGATTTCAGCTTGTAGTAGGGGAGCCCCAGTGCTGGTGCACCATGGGCCCAAAGCAAATTCAGCTCAGCAGCCTGTAACTAGACTTCTAATGGAATCAAAGTTAGCTCTGACATTCAACAGCGGGGAGAGACGGCAGTACAATTGGTATTTCAGGCCCTCAAAAGGGGCGGGGCCTGNGCCCCGCCTCTCCGTGGGGTTCTGCTGCCGCCTTCACCACGAGCCGCTCCACTCCACTAGCTGTCCCGTGAGCTCTGCTCCGCTCCACTCCACGTACCGCGGGCCACACCAACTGTCCCGCCAACTGCTCCGCTCCGCTCACCATTCTGTGGGCCACGCCAACCATCCCACAAACTGCTCCGCTCTGCCAGCCGCTTTGCAAACTGCTCCGCTCGCCCTTCCGTGGGCCACACCAACCATCCCACAAACTGCTCCGTTAGCCGCTCCGCAAACTGCTCTACTCCACCAGCCGCTTAGCATTATAGCTTCAGGCTCCCCCACTAGTTAACACAGCACTCAGTGATCTCAGCTCTTAGTACCTTTAGTGATTTCAGCTTGTAGTAGGGGAGCCCCAGTGCTGGTGCACCATGGGCCCAAAGCAAATTCAGCTCAGTGGTCTGTAACTAGATTCCTGATGGGATCAAAGTTAGCTCTGACATTCAACAGTGGAGAGGAAGAGAGAAGGCAATGCAATTGGTATTTCAGGCCCATCCCATCAGATACAAATACCTGTCCCCCACCTCTCTCAATTCACTGGGTTTTGGAACCCATGTCCCTTGTCTAGCAAGTGCTACTTAGTTGATGGTGAGTCCCTCTGTCATAAAACAGTTCCACTGGCCTTGATTCACATAACCATCGTAACAACACTTTATTCTTCCTGCCCCAATAACAGAGAAACTGGGGATCCTACAACAGCCAAAGTTACCATTTTGGGCTACTGTAGGCTCATGCTAGGCGGAGTGGGTGTGCCTATGCAAACAAGATCAGCCCCTGAAGTTCTTTTCCACACTCGCCATAATTCACCACCAGATGTCAGGGTAGAGCTCATCCTGACTCTGCTTACATCTATAATATGAAGAATTTTTTGGAAGAGTGACCTGATCCCATCCTGGGGCCAGTGGCTGGGGCTGGATTCTCTCTCTGGACAGAAAGGTGGTTGTGGAGGGGACAGTTTGTAACAATTCACACATTCTCCAGATAGCTCTCTCTAGCCCGGAGCTATGACTGCAAACCATGGGCTTGTATAGGGCAGCCAGAATCCCACTGACTAGGTCGGTTGACTGCAAGGCCAATATCCATAGCGTCCAATCCCCAGGGCAGATTTACAGATCATTTGGGCTTGCAATCACTTCCATCCGTGCTTTTCAATAAAACTTCCTCCCTCCACGTTTGTAGTAACTCAGGTGGAAACGCACAATGAAGTGTGTTCACTGGGGACAGATAGTTAAAGCAAAGGGAGTGAAGAAATAC
>QXTE01000144.1:239101-326064 GCA_003942145.1 Platysternon megacephalum | reverse complement strand
CTATGTATCAACATCCTTCCTGAGAGTGATGCAAGTTCATGGCTGCCCATGTGTTCCAGAATAAAGGGGGGATTAACCATTTACAATTAATTCCCAACTGCACAATGACCTAGAGTTGTAACAGTTGCTGTCACGGCTAACCTAAGTCAGCTCCTGCTCCTACACTCTGATCTGTACAGATGGACACGTGTACCTGTACAGAGCCCCACTGATTTCACTAGGGCAGGACTGGCACTAAAGGGGCATCTTTGTTCCTTTGCTCACAAAACAAGCCCATCCCAAGGTCAGCAGGAATTGGCGGGAGGATCCCCCATGCCATAAATTGGGGGGTTGGCAGTGGACTCATCAGTCCAAAGTTTTTAACAGGTGCATCCACATGAGATGCCCAAGCCCGTTCTGTGCCTATAAAAAGGCAAAACCTCCCACTGGTGGCTGCTTATGGTTAGACATACAGGGCCCTGTGTGTGCAGATTTGGCATTCAGCAAGTGTTCGGGCCCATATGTGAAAGGAAGGGTGGTTGGGGAAATGCAGTGCCTGCTGCAGACTTGCGTTCTGATCCCTCTTCTCTCCCAGACATCCTGTGTGATGTGGGGCATGTCCCTTATACCCAGATCTTCCAATAGACTCTGAGCCTCAGCTCCCCACCTGTAGAATGGGGATCATAACACTGCCTTATCTCATGGGGATTTTATGAGGGTAAATACACTGAAGATTATGAGGTGCTCAGGTGCTGGGGGCCAGATAAGTAGCATAGATACTTTTCGAAGCCCTTTCTGGTTTAAAAAGTAACTATGGCCGAGCATGTTTATTGTAAGCGTTCCCTCCCGGTCCCATGCTGTGTCGATACAACACTATTTTATGTATCTGCTTACTGCATGGATTGCATTGACCAGTCTCCCATTTTCAGTCACCTGTCACCATTCCAGTACTGCCGACCCAAAGGAAAACCATGAAACGGGGCCCTCAAAAGAATGAGATTACAAAAAAAAAGTCTCATCTTTCTGAGCCAAATAGTACATTTTGGTGCCTTGCCCCTTCCGGTTTGGGAGCCTTTAAGGGGTGCTCGGGTCACATTTCTCCACAGCCAAATGGGCTGGAAAATTACTGAAAGAAGACAAGTGAGATGCTCTCATCATCCATGACTGCAGGAATTCGGATTTTCAGAAAAACACTAACCGACGTATGACACCAAATATTGACTTGACTGTACGGCTACAGTCACCCTCACAATCAGCTCAGTGACTGTGCGTGCGTGCGTGTGTGGTCTGTGCTCGGAAGGCTGAAAATAACAGGGGGGTGGGAGGTGGAAGGGGAGCCAAGCGCCATTTTCCCTTCCTGTTTCCTGCCCAGCTCTGTCTGTGATTAACAGCAGCAGTAGCCAGGATCTGACTCTGCAGCTCAAGAGCTCCAAGCCAGAGGAACTAGCCTGCTCACAGCGTAGTTCAGGCCAGAACTGAATCTGACACCAAAAGAAACTGCTGGCAGTTTGCAGCTTGCTGATACTGCTCAAGCAGTCGCCATGTCCCTCCTCCATCACCCACCCTACCCAGGAGGGGTGGTCACCCAGTGCAGATCCCTGTTGCTGCATAGCGCCACCCACTGGTCAAATGCAGAAGCAACAATCTATCATCCACCACCCTCTACCGTTTGTTGCCCACGTTGCTGCTGCTGTTTCCCCTTCCTCCTTCACTAGCGCTGCTCCTTGCTGGCACTGATGGTGCTGCTGGCGTCTCCTTGTTCCCTAACAATAACAGCTGTGTGGTAGATGACCCTCTTCCCTGTCAGCGGCAGCTCTTTATATATCACAATGGCGGGTGCACATTCAGCTGCAAGACCATATGCCCCCGTGTCATGTGTAGAGGTGAGTTCATACCCTGGTTCTTCCTAGTCACTAATCTAGCCTGGCCTTTGTATCTGATCGCACTGCAGTACCCCATGCTGTCATTCAGGGGCTGAAACATACACAAAGTGTCGCCAGGCAGGACGCATCTCCATTGCTTAAACATCCATGCTTAATGCCCCGCATCTTCCCTTCCTATCTCACTGCTTCCCATGCTGACGTATTTATTATAGGCCCAAATTTCCAACTGATCACACACAAGCAGACTTCAGCACCCACTGTCTTCTGGTTTAGAAGCAGCACCCCACTCCTGCACTATCAACTGCGGGATTACAGCGTTTGTTTGAGAAAGCCAGTGATTTTGAAAACGTTCTCCCCATCTCAACCTGCCTCCTGCTGCTCTCATCCTCAAAGCCATCATATAACAGGGTGGAATGCAGGTCTCTTGTGTGCTGGTCTAATGCCCTATGATATATGATGTTCGTCCATCGTTATCGATGACGGCCTCAACAACTCATTTTTTCGATGACCGGGCTCTATGCGTTCGAAGATGACTGATCAGTCCAATTCGGGCGTGGAACGTTCTGTCACACATCGGGCAGACATGTAATGGCACTGTCGATGATGTATGAGCAGCTCTGGACTTGCGCAGCTCACGCTTTTTTTCAGCCTCAGCAATACGCCTCACCTCAGAGGTATCACTGCCTGTGTGAATGAGGCTGTGCCATGCTGGACGGTTCAATGCGNATCAGAAAGGATTATGTGGTAGACAGTGATTGGCGCAGCTAGAGTGCGCTAGAAGGATGTGGAGTGTAGGAGGTGAAACTAGAATGACTAAGCAACTAAAAAGTACAGAGAATTTTTCAAGACGTTTCGGGGCAATTTTACAGAGTTAAATTGTTGCTGTCAACCATCCACTGCCTGAGGCTATGTACTGTACCGTATTTGTTGCTGAAGACTGCAAAGTCCATTTTTCTTCTTTCAAAGACGGGTGCTGATAGTTTTAGATTGTCACAAGTAGATATTTCTCCATGCCTTTCGGTGGGAAATTTGGGCTCACACACAAGCAATTAACCAGTCCTCTTGCTCTGCCCAGACAGCATTATGTAAGCACTGGAGTTTAATGTTCCCATTGCTGGATTGTAACTCTAAAGAAATCTTCCTCATTGCTCTGGTCAAAGGGCCACAATCAATACTTTGGGGTAGATACTCTGTCCTGTTTCACTCCATTTGTACTGCTCAGGCTAAAGATCACAGCAACTTAATATACCATCAGCTCTTAGGAAACTCCAGCTAGTACTAAACTCAGCAGCATGTGACCTCAGCAACAGGGGCTACCATGAGCACCTCATGCATGTCCTCTGCTCCCTCCGCTGGCTTCCCATGGAATAGTGAATCAATTTTGAGGACTTGGTCCTTATCGTCAGGACGATCCATCACATGGGCCCAGCATATCTAAAAGAGCCTAAAGAGGGATGAAGATTGGTCAACAACTCCCCACCTCTGGCACAATGGAAGTTTCTACCACCAGGGTAAAGCTCGTCTGTGCAGGAGCCAGACATGTGTGAGGCGCCAGTCTGGGATCATGGACTGAACTCCACCAGGAGCTGAGGAACATCTCAGACCTCACCAGGGTCCACTCCAAGTGCAAGGGGCATTTCTTCCACCTGCCTTCTCCAACATAAACATGTAACAGCATGAACATCTAAAAACAAAGCAAAGAATCCCTACCAAACCAGAACCCTCCACTGCACACGCAATTCTCCCCTTGGGGAAAGGATGGGAGAGAGAATGCATGGCGTGTGACAGGTATTGATCATGTTGCTTAGATGCAGTAGTGGGGGCCCTCAGATACTTCCGTGATGAGAGTGGGATGAACAGAACAGCAGAGAGGACACAGCAGGTACTCGGGTCACTCACGTTGGACCTGCTTCTGGGGCAGGCCAGATTCAAACACTTGCAGGGGGCATCTCAGCGACTACACTTCCATTCTGTTATCTAATACACATTTTCTTAACACAGCTGCCCATGGCGGAGCATGATGGGTGCAACTGGAGACAGAGGGTCAGGTTTCATAAGGGAGCTAGGGTGGTGTGATGCCAGGGCTCAGCAATGCAAGTGGAGCTCCGGCTGCTTGCCCTCAGCCTCGGCGCGTAATTGACCTCTCAGCCTATGGAGTGAAGATCTCTCTCCTACAACACTGCCTGTCTGCTACATCACTTCTGGCTAATGAAGCACATGGAAATCATAAGTTACAGCCTCCAGGGTTGGACACTATTGGCTTAGACTCAGGTTACGTTTACACTTGGAGCTAGGGGTGGGGTCCCCAGTTTGAGTAGACGTACTTGTGCTAGCTGTCATCGAGCTCGTGTGCTAAAAATAATAGTGTAACTGCAGTAGCACGGGTAGTGGTGAGTGGCAGCATGGGCTAAGTGCCCTGATCATGTACCCACAATGTCCACATGGGTATGTACTCGGGTCAGCTAGCCCGTGTCTCCACTGCCTGATCTACCCCAGCTACGTTACCATTGCTACTATTTTGCCATTTCAGTGGCAAGAGTCTGTCGCAGATTGTGGTGTCAAGCAAATATTCTTATTTCCTTTTATCCTTGTGCCACAGCCATGCTTTATCATGGCTTCCTTCATGGGTGGTTGTGCTTCACTTACTGTTTGCTGCCACGAGTCTTATGCGTAGAGGTGGGTGAACTTTTTTAGGTAAAGAAGGTAGATTTGGCAAGACCAAAACGTTTTGTGAATTTATGACTGTTTCACCAAATAGTCTGTGTTGCAGGAGGGGTGGGTTTTTTTTTTGTTTTTTTTTATGTTTTGAATTGAAACACCTTCGTACCGTCAATTAAAAAAAAGAAAAGAAAAGAAAGTTAGAAATTTGAAATTGAAACAAAATATTTCATTTAGGGTTGAATGAAACATGCAAAGAAACATTTCATTCAATTTGAATTTTTTTCCCCCCAGTTGTTCAATTCACTGAAAATTTTCATTTTGGGGTCAACCCTAATTAATGTCTCCCCACTTTTTCAGAATTGCCGCCAACCGACAAATCAGTTACTTGGTATTAGCAGAATAAATCCCTAGGCTTTTTCTCAAAATGAAAGTGGAAAGAAGAAACCTCCAGTCATTTCAGCTGCTTTCTGTGAGCATTCGTGGCTCCATGAAGCAGTGATACTCAAACTTCCGTTCAGCAGAGGACTCCGTTGTCAGGATGATGATATCTTTATCTACTCCGGGTTACTCTGAAGTGTTCTTGAGAATTCTCAGATGCTCCATTCCAACTAATAGACATGGCATTCATGACCTCTGCTGTTTAAGGGTTGAGGATGTGAATAACCAACATTTGCTCAGCATTCACTTGTCATGGAAAGACCTTGACAAGTTTAGTTGTCAGATAAGCTGTGCGTCACCACAATTTGTATACACCATTGAATCAGCTACATTCCAGTCATGGGAGTTTCATAGCAGCATAACGCCAATGATTTATAGGTATTAGATATACACACGAGTTAGGTTACCTTGATGAGGTACGTTAGTCAGGTATAGGTGCAGGGTACTTTGTGGGAAAGTCCTGTTCTATTTCTCAGCTGGTGCATTGCAATCTGTGATCATATGATGGGATGTTTATGAATTGCTCCTATAGCAGCATACCCCACAACATCCTATGTTTCTAAGGTTTTTTTAAAACATGCTGCTGATGATTGATTATAGTAATTTTGTTGTTCATATTGTTCTATTCATATCACAGCAGGTGCTGCACGTAATTATTAAGCCTCTTTGTTATTTGAGATGCATGGGTAGTAAAATACAATCAGAAGCAAACAATTTAGTTGATAATAAAATTAGCAGTTCATGGAAAGTCAGTCTGCTAAATTATCTCCAAACAGTGTCCATCAAATCCATTATCTGGTTTTTAGATGGTTTATTGCTTGAAGGAGTAACTGTTGAAGGGGTGAATTCGAGGGGAAATGCCTAATTTCACACAGGGAGACACATTTACTATACTTTTATTTTTTCTGTGATATACATTAAGATTTCTTCCTTAATGCTGTGTGACTAATTAGCATCCAATCATATAATTTATGACCGGATGAAGTAAAGCACTGAAAGAACTTTTCTTACCTTTTTATGAAATGGTACAAAATGATAATGTTGTTATAGGGAACCCCTCAATTACACAGTGGCTGGAAAATTCACAACACTTACCTTTGATCTTTCAAAGCACGCCGTGGGGCTTTTGCCCGGAAGCGCCCATTAAAGTCAATTGGAGTCATGCGGCTATAATACCATTGAGAACCTTTAAAATTTTATATGAACCTTTAAAAATGTCACCAGTTCCTATGATTTTAGGCTGACTCATTCCTTAGCCTTTTTAATCCAAAAGCACACAAGTCAATGGCATTGCACTGCTGGGAAGGTATGGTGCCTTTCTGTATAACAGACTCCTCTGGATACAGCTTAATCTTCTTGCTATTTTCTACCTGCTTTGAAATGGGATCTGTCCACACTTTGATAAATGAGTTGTATGTTTGTCTATCATCACCACAGCTCCATTAAATACATATTATTATTGTTGTTGTTAGAGACAAAGTAAGCGAGGTAATAACTTTTATTGGAGCAACTTCTGTTGGTGGAATGGACAAGCTTTCAGGCTTCACACAGCTGGAAAAGGTAACTACAGCATCTAAGCTAAATACAGGGTTTGACATATTGGTGAGTGTAGGGTGTTCATGCAGCTGTAGGCGCAATTAAGCATTAGGCAGTAAGGTGTGTTACAAATCATTGTAATAAAACCAACGTCTCTGTTAAATCTGTGGTTTTTAATGTCCAGCGGAGCTATGAATTTGAACTCCCAGGCTCATCTTTTGAAGGTGTTGTACAGGTTTGCTGCGAAGATGAGAGGTCAGATGTGCAGGGATTGTTTTGTGAAAACGATGGGAGATAGGGTGTTTTGTGATCTTTTACCATTTTTCTGTTTGAGTTCATTTGAGAGGATAGTGATTGTCTGGTTTCACCCACATAGTTGTTGTTGATCATTCCATGCACTGGATGACGGACACCACATGTGGTGATAGGCATGTGTAGGACCCAGGGATCGTGAAAGATGTGGTGTGGGTGATACAGATCATTACAGAAGTGGAGATATTTCTGCAGTTCTGGCGGTGTCTGAGTTGGAGAGTCTTGGTCTGTGGGGAGCTTGCTTCTGATGATGAACTTGGAGAGGTTGGGGGGCTGTTTGAAGGCCAGAAGAGGGGGTTCAGGGAAGATTTATTTCAAGATGTGGGCCCTATTGAGATGGGTTGTAACTGTTTGTTTAATGAAGTCCCATATGGGTTCTAGAGTGGGGTGGTAAGTGACAACTAGGCATTTGCGGTCAAGATTTATTCTGTATTGAAGCAGGTTCTCCCAAGGTGTTTGGGTAGCCCATTCCAGAATGTGTTCTGCTGGAGTGTCCTTGGGAAGATAGTTTTAAGTGTGTTTAGTTGTGTATCTCAGACTTTCTCTTTGGAGCATATTCTGTGGTGCCAGAGTGCCTGGCTGTAGCTAACAGATTTCCTCTAGTGTATGGAGTGGTTGCTGAGGTGTGGTGATCTGTGGGTTTTTTGTATAGAGTTTTTTGTGGGGGTCCATTGTTGAAACTGACTGTGGTGTCCAGGGAGTTGATGCTATTATTATTAAATAAAATATAATAATTGGCGATATACCAATCTCCTAGAACTGGAAGGGACCTCGAAAGGTCATCGAGTCCAGCCCCCTGCCTTCACTAGCAGGACCAATTTTTGCCCCAGATCCCTAAGTGGCCCCCTCAAGGATTGAACTCACAACCCTGGGTTTAGCAGGCCAATGCTCAAACCACTGAGCTATCCCTCCCCCCAATATAGATATCTCATAGAGCTGGAAGGGACCCTGAAGGGTCATTGAGTCCAGCCCCCTGCCTTCACTAGCAGGACCAATCTTGCCCCAGATCCCTAAGTGGCCCCCTCAAGGATTGAACTCACAACCCTGGGTTTAGCAGGCCAGTGCTCAAACCACTGAGCGATCCCTCCCCCCCTTGTTGTATTTATTTGTATTATGATAGGGCCTCAGCATGGACGAGGGCCCCATTGTGTGTGGCATTGTACAAACACAGAACAAAGAGCTGCCCCTGTCCCAAAGAGTTTACAATCAAGTATAAAACAAGAGGCACCAGGTTGATACAACAGACAGATGAAGTTACACAAGGATATTTCTGGAACCCCTTTTGAAATGCTAGTTGTGTGAGTCCTTAGAGCACTAACCCTTAGTGAATGGGAACACTTACCCCTCCATCTCGTGAGGCTAAGGCACTGTATCTACCTCAGCTTCTAACGGGTGTGTTACACGAGATCTTTAGCCTTCTCAGTGTTGATGAGAATGAGACAGTAACTGTAAAGCCTGGAGCTAAAACTGAAAGTCCAGCTCTATAGAACCAGACTGTGACTCAGGAGACCATAAGTTCTATTCCCAGCTCACCCCTGGCCTGCTGGGTGACTTTGAACAATTCACTTCACTGCCCCTTGCCTCAGTTTCCCCATATGGGGATGATGTTACTGACCTCTTTATAAAACATTTTGAGATCTACTGATGAAAAGTGCTATATCAGAACGAGGTATTATTGCTGCAGTATATCACTCTTTGTTTGCTATGTCTGTGGGTTGTTTGTTTGACTATTCACTCTCTGTGTACATGCTGTGTAGCTATTTGAAGTCTCTGAGAGGTTAATTGGTCTCTGGCAGTGAGGGGCAGAGCTGAGCAAAGCAGGTATAAAAAGTCGTTTGCTAGGCGAACTCAAGAGCTTCAGACAGAGGAAGCTAACAGGAGAGTTTCAGAGGGAGTGTGAAAGGCTTTCCTTCTAGGTTCAGCTTTGTGTGCAATTTTGAGATGCTCAGTGATGGGACAGTGGTGATGACCTGCAATGGATGTGCCATGTTTTCCTTCCTGCATGACGCCAGAAGGGGGCTTCCTAAGTGTGAAGTGCAAGTTGCTGGAGGAGTGTCTGTGCTGGAGGAGAAGATTCTTGGATTGGAAGGACAAGCAGAGATGCTACTGAAAATCAGAGAAGCTGAGGAGTTCCTAGACAGCCAGGTTCAGGAAACATCAATACCCCAGGTTCAAGGAATGAAGGAGCTGGCCACCAAGGAGTCAGAGAGGAATCCTGTCAGTTTGTAACCACCAGAGGCAAGAGGACACTCCGCTGGGGATAGACTATGATGGGCAGGCTGTGGCCAACAGAAAGGAGAGGACCTTGAGGAATTTCTCACAGCTAGAAGTTTCCAATCAATAACAGGTCCTCAGTGTGGAAACTGGAAGTTACTTCTCAAGATCCAGCTGCTCCAAGGGAATGGAGAGATGTATGGGACAGACCTGTGGGTGGCAGCTCCGCCCAACCTGTAAGAAAATCAGGCTTGTCCACAAAGAGTTCTTCAACCATCCAAGCAAGACAGGCAATCCTTGTTGGGGATTCAATACTCAGAAGAATTGAAGGAACATTCAGCAAGGGACAGGTGGAGAACAGGATGATGTGCTGTCTTCCTGGAGAGGTGTCACTCTAAGATTGCGTAGGTTTTGAAATCGATGGGAAAGGATCCATTGCTGATGGTTCATATTGGCACTAAGGACACTGCATCGCAGAACATCACACAGATAGAGATGACTTCAGGGAATTTGGAAAAATGCTAAAGAAGGAGAACGTCCAAGCGATCTTCTCTGAGATCCTTCCTGTTCCATGAGCAAAGGAAGAGAGAAGGCAGAAGATTCTTGGAAGTGAACCGCTGGCTAGGTAGGGTGGGGGAGTTTGGTTTTTGTGGAACATTGGTCCACCTTCCACAGGGAGAGAGGGCTGTTTAGTTTGAATGGCCTGCACCTCGGTAGAAGGGAGACCAATCTCATTGGGGACAGGCTGCCTAGAGTAGTCAAGAGGGGGTTAAACTAATAGCAAAAGGGAAGGGTAAAATAGTGAAGATCTGAGCACTCAACACATAATCAAGATGTTGAGACCAAAAATAATCAAGGAATCAAAGAACATCACCAGAAGATACTGGGTAACAAACAAGAGGAATTGGAATTTCTCATTTATGAGCATAAATTTGATCTAGTTGGTATAACTGAAACCTGGTGCAATGATTCCCATGACTGGAATATTAAAATCAGTGGTTATAATCAATTTAGGAAAGTTTGGGGGCGGGGGAGGATGAGAGTGGAACTATTGTGTAAAAATACCATTTCCTCTTTCCAAGTCATGGATGACTCAGAAGAAAATGATTTTGAATGTTTACAGATCAATATCCTACAAGATAGGGTGTTAGTTGGTGTCTGCTATAGACCACCGAATCACACTATGGACCGGGATGACCAGCTCCTTACATATCTATCTATAATACGTTGGGGGGAAAAGCTGTGTGATCACGGGGGACTTCAATTTGAGTGACATATGCTGGAGCTCCCATGCTGCCAGTAGTAAAACATCCTTGGAGTTTCTAAATATTATAAGTGAGAATCTCCTAACTCAAAAAATGTTGCATCCAACACAGGGGAACTCTCAATATGAGCCCTTGCCTTGATGGACAAAGAGGAACTGATACAAATGATATATACCTGGTGCTGTAAAAGTGCCAATTTTGCAAAGCTGAAAACAATTCTGAGGCAAATCAGCTGTAAGGAAGAATTTAATCTGAAAAAAATGTGAGTGATAATTGGAAATTATTTAGAACACTTTACTAGATGTGCAAAAAGCCCCAATCAAGGAAGAAGGCTGTATCAGTTAAAAAAAAAACTGGTTTGGAGGGGAAGTGGAGGTGTGTATATATAATCCAATGCAAGAAAAGAGAAATAGATAGTAATGAATATAATTCAGAAGCTAGGAATTGTAGAAAATTGATAAGAGAAGCAAAGGGACACAAGGAGAAATCTATGGTCAGCAGGATGAAGGGAATAAGAGAGAATTTTTAAAGTATATTAGGAATAAATCCTAACATTGATGCATTAGTAGATTGAAATGGAAGAATTATTGATAATAATGGAGAAAAGGCAGAAGTGTTCTGTATGTGGTAAAAAAACAGATTTTATGGTCATATCATATGAAAACATTTTTTTCCTTTCCATTAGTACCTCAGGAGGATCTTAAATAGCAGCTACTAAAATTACACATTTTTTAAATCAGCAGGTCCAGGTAACTTGCATCCAAGAGTTTTAAAAGAGCTGCCTGAGGAGCTTGTTGGCCTGTTAATGTTGATTTTCAGTAAGTCTTGGAACAGTTGGGAAGTTCCAGAAGACTGGAAGAAAGCTCATATTGTGCCAATATTTAAAAAATGTTAACGGGATGGCTGGGGTAATTATAGGCCTGTCAGTCTAACATTGATTCCCAGGCAAGATAATGGAGTGACTGATATGGGACTTGATTAATAAAGAATTAAAGGTTGGTGATGTAATTAATGCCAATCAAGATGGGTTTATGGAAAATAGATCCTGTCAAACAAACTTGATATCTTTTTTTTATGAGATTACAAGTTTGGTTGACAAAGATAATACCCTTCATGTAATATACCTAGACTTCTGTAAGTCATTTCATAGAATCATAGAATATCAGGGTTGGAAGGGACCTCAGGATTTGACTTGGTATTGCATAACATTTGATTAAAAAACTAGGAAGAGATCAAGTTAACATGGCACACGATAAATGGATTAAAATCCGACTAACGGAGAGGTCTCAAAATGTAATTGTAAATTGTGAATCATCACAGAATGGGTGTGTTTCTAGTGGGGTCCTGCAGGGATCATTTATTGAGACCTACACTATTTAACATTTTTATTAATGACCTGGAAGGAAACATAAAATCATCCCTGATAAAGTTTGCAAATGACACAAAAGTTGGGGGCGGGGGTAAATAACGAAGACGGGTCACTAATATGGAGTTATTTGGTTCATTTGATGAGTTGCAAGCAAACAAAATGCATTTTAATATTGCTAAATGTAAATGCATACATCTAGGAACAAATAATGTAGGCCATACTTACACAGTGGGGGATTATATCCTGGGAAACAGTGATTCCGAAAAAGATTTGGGGGTCAGGGTGGATAATCAGCTGAACATGAGCTCCCAGTGTTATGTTGTGGCCAAAACAGCTAATGAAATTCTTGGATGCATAAACAGGGGAATCTCGAGTAGGAGTAAAGAGGTTATTTTACCTCTGTATTTGGCACTGGAGCGACCACTGCTGGAATATTGTGTCCAGTTCTGGTGTCACTATTCAAGAAGGATGTAGATTAATTGGAAAGAGTTCCAAGAAGAGCCATGAGAATGCTTAAAGGACTAGAAAACATGCCTTATAGCGATAGACACAAGGAGCTCAATCTATTTAGTGTAACACAGAGAAGGTAAAGGAGTGACTTGATTACAGTCTATAAGCACCTACATAAGGAACAAATATCAGGCTCTTCAATCTACCATTGGATCATATAACACGATCCAAGTCCTGGAAGGTGAAGCTTGATAAATTCAGACTGGAAATCCGGCATACATTTTTAACACGGAGAGTAATTTACCATTGGGACATCTTACCAAGGATCATTGTGGATTCTCCACACTGACAATTTTCAAATAAAAATTGGATGATGTTCTAAAAAATCTGCTGTAGGAATTGTTTTGGGGAAGTTCTCTGGCCTGTGCTAGACAGGAGGTCAGACTAGATCAGGGGTCGGCAACCTTTGGCACACAGCTCGCCAGGGTAAGCAGCCTGGCGGGCCTGGCCGGTTTGTTTACCTGCTGCGTCCACAGGTTCGGCGGATCGCGGCTCCCACTGGCCACAGTTCACCGCTCCAGGCCAATGGGGGCTGCGGGAAGCCACGGCCAGCACATCCCCCAGCCCGTGCCGCTTCCTGCAGCCCCCATTGGCCTGGAGCAGCGAACCGCGGCCAGTGGGAGCCGCGATCGGCCGGACCTGCGAACACGGCAGGTAAACAAACCGGCCCGGCCCACCAGGGTGCTTACCCTGGCGAGCCACGTTCCAAAGGTTGCCGACCCCTGGACTAGATGATCTCAATGGTCCCTTCTGGCCTTGGAATCTATGAATCTGATTAGCCTCTCCATGTTAACTTGGTCACCCACACTAATGCAGTCCGGCTCTTTGTCACCCTCTAGTCACTCAAACACCTAAGAGGATAATAAGTTTGCTACTTCTTTCGAGCTAAGGGTATTGGCTCTTCAGCCCAGGCAGTGGAGATCAGAGAACCTAAGTTCAGTCCCTGCAGATGACCAACCCAGGAGCATCAAAAATCTCATCTGATTGCGTATTCCTTGGTGGTGTTAGGGCAAAATCCTAGCAAAATTCCCATTTGCTGCAAGAAGGCCAGGCTTAGCTCTCACAGTGAGCTCCTCCACTGGTGCCAGTAGGTGTAGCCCTATGGACTTCCATGGAGAGCTCTGCCCATTCATGGCAGCAGAGTCTCTGATCCTTAACGTTTAAGAGGGCTAGGTAAATACTCCAGTGTACTGATTGTGGGGGAGGGTGAGCTCAGTGGTTTGAGCATTAGCCTGCTAAACCCAAGGTTGAGAGTTCAGTTCTTGAGGGGGCCATTTAGGGATGGGGGACTGTTAAGGACAGTATTCGGTCCTGCTAGTGAAGGCAGGGGACTGGACTTGATGACGTTTCAAGGTCCCTTCCAGTTCTATGAAATAGGTATATCTTCATTTTTTAATTAAAAAAAAAGATTGTACATTTGTCTCTGGAAGGTCTGTTGTTCAGATGATATGCAGGACGGGTTGAGATTTTAATGGAAATAATGTTAGCAAACGGGCAGAAGCGTGAGGGCATCATCACGTTCATGGCTTCTACCGGCCTCTTATATCAAACTGAAGCTTCTGTCCGCGTATCCCAGCTCCTGACTATGTCTCTGCTGTTATCTCCATTGACTCCAAGCTGCACAACAAATTGACTTCCTTCTCCAGTTCCCATATCTGGGCTTTCTTCCATGCAGCTCCCTGTACCTGAACACTCCCCCTCTACCCCCTGTCCTGACCTGATCTGTCATAAAGCCATCCTCTGTCCTCCAAGTCCCTCTCTAAAACAAACCCCTTCCAAATGCTTAATGCTTTGTCCCCCATGTGTAGGGCCAGATTGCGATTCCTTACCTGTGTTGAATAGTACCTTACTGTTCAGATAACCCCTTTGGAGTAAGGTGCTATTCAGAATGGATTAGGGTATCAGAATCAGGCCCATAGAGGCAGTAGCTAATCTGATACCAGGCCCTCAAATCACTATCCAATAATCAAATAATTACACCTTTAAAAAAAAAAAAAGGTAACTGTCAAAACATATGGTTTGTCTGTGTCACGGTTCAATAGCTTCTCAACCACTGTTGTTTTGCATGTTTAGATTGCAAACCCTTTAGATCAGTGACTTTGTCTTCATAGCTCTTTCAAGTATCTAGCATTCTGTTGTTGCTATGCAAATAATATATAACACAAATAATCATCAGAACATGCAAAGGGGCAAAGGGAATGGAGATTTTAAAATCTACAATAGGAACACAAGAATTGCCAGACGGGATTCAACCCAAGAACCATCCAGTCCAGTTTTCTGCCTCAAACAGTAGCCGAGGCCAGATGCTTCAGAAGAAGGTGCAAGGAACTTCCTCACTTCTAGTAGTTAGAGATTGGTTTAAACCCTGAAGCCTGACGGTTAATATCCCTTCCAAACTTTGTTAGTATATTTGTGTTAGCATACACACGTTTAATACCTTTTGAATCTTGCTTAGTTGTTAGCCTTGATGGCATCATGTGGCAATGAGTTCCACTGTCTAATTAGGTGTTGTGTGGGAAAAAAGGGTTTCATTTTCTCAGTTTTGAATGATTTTTCTTATGGATGTGTGCATGCTCCTTTAGATGTGGGAGAGGTAGAGACATCCCTAGGTGGGCAAGCTAGAGAAGGACAAAGAAAGCAAACCTGCAAATGGAAATGTTTACTCCATGAGTGGCAGCATGTTGGTGGGCAGAAGTGGCTCAGTACATACAGTAGCAATGACAATGACTTCCAGCCAGCACCAAAAGTCAGTAAGGAGTGACAAAAAATCATTGTTCCAAAGTCATATGCCTGAGTGTCTAAATAAAGCTACTTATTTGGCGGGAATGCACTCATGAGTTTTGAAAATCTCTCTGTAATCTCTACCTCCTTGACAAAACATGCATTCCCCAGTATGTGTCATCTGAGTAATCAACCGTAAGGCCAATATTCATACCGTTCAGGAAATGTATTATTTGTCTTGCCAGTCCCTAATGGAATTAATACATCTTTGTAAAGGGTTCTGCATTGTAATTTTTCGTGGTAGTCAACATTTTTCATCTGAACTTTGTGTGTGTGTTTTAAAAAATGGCTTTTTGACAAAACAGAAATTGTGATTTGAAAAGTTTGGGGGGAAAAAATCAGTTTTCATTTTCCCCATGAAAACCTGAAAGATGTCAAAGAAAAATGTAGAAGGTTCATATCAATTTTTTTTCCCTGGAAGAGAACTCGTTTGTGACCAGCTTTTATTGTAATTCTGCTCAACTAGTGTGGTGCTTAGATTAATGTGCTGAGGCTTTTCAGAACCCCGTACAATGAAGCTTTGGTCCATAACAGTGGCTATGAGGCTTTGCCACAATACAAATAATATGAGAATGATTGAAGGATTGCAAAGCATGCCTTGTCATTATAGATTCAAGGAGCTCAAACTATTTAGCTTAACAAAGAGAAGGTTTAGGAGTGACATGATTCATGCAAACACAGAACCAAGAGATGGTCTCTGACTCAAACACCTGAAAATCGAAGCAATTGACAACTCAGTCCCTGCAATATTCTACAGTTTGTGAAGCTCCCATGGAAAATATAAACAGCTCTTCCTCGTGGAACCTGAGAGTAGCTGAGCAGCACAGTCAATAGAGATTAGCTGCATAGCCGAGTTAAACCAAAGATCTTCTTGCCTGGAGAAGGTGGAGTTAAAATGGTAGTCTGTTTATTAAGCAATGGTTGCTTTATAGTTGGGATAATGCACTGAAATGTAGGATTACATGCCTAAAAGCACAGCCTCTGTTTGCCCTATTGAAGATTATGACCTGTGCCTCAAAGCACAGAATCAGGAATATTGTTTGTATTGAAACATACAGTAATGCAGGGTGGGGAAAAAAAATCAATTTAGCACAAGCACATCGCATTTTAGACCCCAGTAACTATTGATATCTGCTGTCCTGCAGCAAATCATATCCTCCACACGTCTGACAGCTGCTGTTTCTCTATCTTCCTTTTGTTATCTCTAATAGCCTTGAGAAAACTAGTTAGTATCTATCTTAAACTTATTTGATAGATAGGGTTTTTCTTGTGCTTCTAGCATCAGTTTGTGGATAATTCTTTGGCCTGCAGAGATCAAAGCTAAAATTGATCTGGGTCATCAGTATACCTTGTCTAGTCTAATGCCTGTACTCTGCTACTGAACTCTCTGACAGAAGTTACTTACTCTCTCTGCCGTAAAACAAGAGAGTTTTAGGCTGCAGTCTTATATTTTAGAGACTGTGTGCATGCAACTCTGCTCTCCACAGCTTGTCTAACTGCAGCAGCAGGATGAATAATGTATATTTTGGTTTCTTGGCTATTTTTAAAAGTAAAAGAAAATATCTGGGGGTCAGACTGAAAATGGTAAATTTTCAGTGAATCAAAAAGTTGGAAAATAATTCATTTCAGGTCAAACAAAATGTTTCATTTGACCCAAGAGAAACATTGTATTTCAATTTTAAGCATGTTTAACCTTAAAAAAAAATAATTAAAGGACATTTTGAAACTAAAAAGTCATTTTGATCCAAAAACAAAGACTGTCAAAATGAAAATTTTGATATTCCTTTCAGATTTTTTTCTTTCAAATAATAAAAAAAAAACCCTGTCAGAATCTTCATGAAATATTTCAGTATCAGTGAATATGCATTTTTTATTTTTAAAAAAATTGGCCACAAAACTTTGTCCAGCTCCACCTGCTTGTACATTTTTATTAAAAGCTTTGGCAAACAAGGATTTTATTTTGCTGTCTTCTAACCATTACAAAGCACCTTGTATGTCTCTCCAAAGTGCTCAGCTTTCATCCGTTTCAGTTTGACCAGCACCACCAATTTAAACAGCAACATAGTAACCAAATGATATTTATATCCTCCACCATTCCTGTGTTTTCTCACAGTAAATAAATGAGAATGTTGAGTAACGTTTCACGTATGTTAACAGATGTATCACAGACCTAAAGAAAGGAATGGCTGTGTTTGAATTGAATGGATTGGGAGAGGTCTTTCTACACCATGGAGCCAGTTTAAAGTCCCGGGGATTGCAGCTTTATTTTCAGAAAATTTGACTCCTGATGTGTTTGTTGTTAAAGACAGCTTACTGCTTTGGGTCCATGCTAGTGCATTTAGATCAATATTTATGCCCTTGCTGAGAGGAAGGCAAAATTACAGACTGGCTGCTCCTTTAGGCCTTGTCTAGGAAAATAAGTTACGCTTAAAAAATATGTTTGCTAACATGTTTCAAAACCACAGAAAACGAGGGTTTAACAGCTTTAAAAGATGCTAGATGGTTGTGATCAACCCTGGAGGGATAGGGGGATGCAGCATTGATGAGAGACAGCTAATACGTGTTCTATATAACCTATATTACTTGTCTAGACATGGCCTTAGCAAACCACCCAGCACATAAGGTTTTGCCTCTAGAGCCTGATTTTAATTGTGCAATTGATGAGGGTACCAACAGAAATCATCCAGAACCTCACCCATTATTTCCTGCACAGAGGCCTTCTGTTTTGTTTTGTCAGTGACTTAATTGACGCATGAAGGGATTTTAACACGAAGGAGAGAGTGTGTCTGGGTGACAGCCCATGCTGGTTTTTCACCCTCAGTGAGACTGGACAGGTTTTATGTTCTTAAAATCAATTATATCCATTGCTTTTAAGTCAGATTTCCCATAGGAGTTCTGTAATCATATCTGGGTTGTTTAGCCTTGTTCTCCATCCAGTCTGCCTCAGTGTTCTGAAGGCTGATCCAACCTCTGCCAGCAGACAATGGCTGAAAAGGGCTCTTGGGGATCTCCAGAGGCCAGAGGAGAACTAGATGCACCCATTTCCCCAGCAAGGTATCCTTCACCTGCAGTGGGGGAAGGGGCGGTATAGGAGCTCCTTCAGTGGTCCCATGCTACTTGATGATCCTTCTACATGGGGGAGATCTGGGGCTGGATCAGGGGATTAGAAGCACTTTGCACTGGAGGAATGTCACAAAGTAGGGCCAAAGTCCCTCTCTTTTCCTTTTAAAATAGTATAGTGCAGAGTCCCTCCCAGGTGGAGTTTGCAGGCTTGGCAGGTGGAAAATGCAGATGGTTGAAAATTTTCCATCAAAAACTTTTCTTTTTTTTTAATGGAAAATTGGGTTTTCAGTAAAATGAAAATGTTCACAGATGTCAGCTTTCCTCATTTTAAAAAAAAAATTTTTGTTGGAAACCCCCGAAACTGAAAAAGGGGGTGAAAAACTGAACATTTTTCTGTTTTTAATCTAAAAACCAAAAGGATCGCAGTTTTGGAGGGCTTGGGGGTCATTTTTATCAACAGTTTAAATTTTCTGCTGAAAAGCTTGGTGAGAACAAGCTTTTACTGAATTTTTCTGCAGGGGAAAAAAGAACCTTTTCCAAACAGCTCTAGTAGAAAACTCAGCTTTTTCCTTGGAAGTTGGGCAAGATATGGAAATCAAATAAAAGGCTAAAATAAACATGGACTCCTTCCCCCTCTACTCCATACACACACACACTCCTTGGTACAATTATGCCACAAGGCTCGGGCATTCACACACACGACACTCATCTGATGATTGCACCCTCGACATTCAAACCAAGCCAACCAGACAGTTTGGAGGTGGGTAGTTTCCCCTATAACCATATGTACTGTACTGCATGTTCATTCCATATTTCTACTGTATTTGACTTTTAGAGTTAAAACACGTAGACAGTTTTATGGTCTCATGGTTCTAGCTGTGATCTAAAAGGACACTGTTGCTACTAATAAGAAATGAGGTTTAGAAGCTACACCATGAAATTAAATGTAATTCTTTATGAATTAAATAGGTCCCCAGTGGAACCCTTCCCGTATTGGCCTGCGACTAGAACGCAGTAAGTATTTATTTGGATGTCAAACCACCTACTAGTATATTACGAGTCTGTTAGCTGGTGTTTCTTCCTAACACTATTACACCATATGGGCTAAGCCATTAGCACTTTTGCTAATTAATATGTATGACTAGCTAATTAGATTTCCCCTCAATTAAGGAATCTGTCTGAGGAATTTCATATTACCCTAGCTCAGTATGCACTATCATGTCAAATATTAATATTAGTATGGGGCAGCAGTTTTCAGTGGAAAGCTGCCAGTGCAAAACCACTGCCACCATTAGGAGTGGATTTACCATGAAACAAACCGTGCGGTGGCACGGGGCCTCCCAACGACAGGGGGCCCCCCAAAATGAGGGACAAATATCTGAAAACCTGCCCCCTAGTCCCGGCCGGCAGCGCAGCAGGGCTCAGGCAGGCTGTCTGCATGCCATGGCTGGTGTTCCCGCGCCGCTCCCGGAAGTGGCCGGCTGCTGGCACATCTTTGCGCGCCACTGGCAGGCGGAGGAGGCAGCTCCGCGCCCTGCCCCCACCCCCGGGCAGTGCACGGAGACCCACTCCCACCCCCTCCTCCCAGGGGTGCACAGAGACATGCCAGCAGCAGCGCAGCATGGTTAAGGCGGTTCCCTGCCCACTCTGCCTCCCCCCTCTGCTCCGCTTCACTCCCGGAAGTGGCCGGCATGTCCCTGCGGCCCCGGGGTGAGGGGGTGTCTCTGCACGCTAACACCGACTCTGCAGCTCCCATTGGCCGGGAACTGCAGCCAATGGGAGCTGCGGGGGCGGCACCTGCGGGCAGCAGTGCACAGAGACCCCCTGCCCCCCCGCCTAGGAGCTGCTGCCGGGGGGGTGGGGGGGTGCCGGTCACTTTGGGAGCTGCACTGCCCAAGGTAAGCACTGCCCCCCTCCTGCACCCCGACCCCCTGCCCCAGCCCAGAGCCTGCACCCTGCACCCAAACTCCCTCCCAGAGCCCGCACCCCTCACCCCTCCTCCTACACCCCAACTCGCTGCCCTAGTCCAGAGCCTGCCCCCAGCACCCAAACTCCCTCCCAGAGCCCAACCCCCGTACCCCTCCTCCCACACCTCAACGCCCTCCCCTAATCAGGGTACCTCATTTTATTTTCATTTACTTTCCATTACTTATAATATAGGAGGAGGATGAAGAAAAAAAGGATGATAGACGGGGGGAAGGGGTGATAAGAGAGAATGTTCTTTTTGTTGGCTGGGTCCCGAGGGGGCCCCCCTGAAAATGAAGCTGCGCACAGGGCCCCACTAACTCTAAATCCACCACTGGCCACCATCATTGTTGACACCAGTCATCACCTTTCTTGGCAGCCTCAACACAAAAGCCGAGGACTGAATGGCCCATTGAGACCGGCCTATGGTCTCTCTCATTTAAATAGTTCTTCAAGGACATGGTCAGCGAGGGGAACTTGGACTGCCAGTGCCCAAGCTGCACCTGTGTGAATAAATAAAGGACTTCATATGCCAGTGATGTCAACCTGTACCTTTTACTTCCACCGGCTCCTTCGCAGAGTAGTGGGCACCGTGTTTGCATTCTTTGTCCCTCATAATTAGCGGACCCTTGTTTTTCTGTAGCCCTCCTCCTCATTTTTGTTGAAGGATGGCTGCATGTGGGGGGGTTGCGGTGGAGCCACACCCATGTCTATAGGGGTCAAGATGGCTAGACCCTTTAATTGCATTGACCCTTCAGTTCTCTTCAATGAGCCGTGGGCATTGTCTGAGGCAGTCTACTTCTGCATCCCTGATTTTGAACCTGATTCATCCCTCCTTTTTTTTTCATTTTTTGTCCCCCACCAGTTAGGTTATCCTTGGTTTTCTTCGTGGCACCTCTCTTTTGTGGCATGGGCAGCCATTATTGTTCACCCACCGCTGGTGCCCTTTATACGTACCTGTCACCCCACGCCCCTCCCTGCACTGTTCTGATGTGTCCCAAGCGATCTGTTCCCCTTTGTCTTTCACTTTCTTTGTTTTGGAGGTGGAAACATACCAAAGCGTCCTCAGTTGTGTGTGAGAATTGTTCGGGCTTCTGAGGGGGTTGGCCAGTTTGATGATCTGTGTGAGCAGGCCACTCTTGTTTCCAGGTTTCAGCCCTTCTGAGAGCCTTGCTTCCTCACACAGAACATCAAACTGGCCAACCCTCTCTCAAGCCCGAACAGTTCACACACAGAATTGAGGATGTCTCCACCCCTATGTCTCCACCTCCACTATGTCTCCATCTCCACCTATGTCTCCATCTCCACCTATGTATCCACCCCTATGTCTCCATCTCCACCTATTTCTCCACCTCCACTTCGGTATGTCTCCACCCCTAAAACAAAGAAAACAAAAGTTAAAATGCAGACAGGACTACACTCTGTCCTTGTCCTGTATAAGGAACTCCCATTGAAAGGGACTTTTGATGCCAAAACGGCGAACAGAATGTGGCTCTTATTTAAGTGCACCCAAACTCACCCACTAGTTTGGAATCGAGCCCTATCCATACAGTGTGGCTTTCCTCATGAAGTGTTACCAGCCCATTGATTTCAGTGAGATTACTCTCAAGGAGTAAGGTACTACGCCATGTAAGTAAGGGTGGAAAAATCTCACATCTAGCTTGCAAATGCTTCACAAAGTCAGAAAGAGACAAAACCCACTGGATTTTGCATTTGACAAATGCTCTATGGCCACCATGTATTACAAGCTAGATAACAGAAATCACAATAGCCCGCTGACTTGGATGATATGTAAAGACACTTGTACTTTCTCCCAAAATATGAACCAAATTTTTGGAGGTTCAAATGGTTTTGTCAGTCTGCTGTTAGTAGTATTCCAGTAGCAGACCACTGATGTATAAATATATAATGAGAGAGAGACTCTGCCCTGAAGAGCTTACAAGTTAAATAGACTAGAAGGACAAGGGGAAATAGATGAAGTGACTCGGCCAAGGTCACACAGGAGGTCAGTGGCAGAGCTGGGAACAAACCCCAGGTCTCCTAACTTTCAGTCCACTGCCTTATCCACTACTTCCTAAAAAACTATATTACCTCCTCCCCAGCTGTTACTATATTCTGTACATGCTGGGTTCAGCAGGAGTAGAAGCTGGTGCTTGGAAGTACAGTGAGAAAGGCTTTCTAAGCCCAGACTCAAAAAGTCTGACTAGGTCCAAGGAGGTTGACATAGAGATCTTGGGTTATGGGATCTTGTCCAAACAGAAGCTGATTTCCTAATCTCTGCAGTTCCACCCATCACTAACTACCACTGAGCATGAAAAAAGCAAACATTTGACCAGAAACAGTTCAGGGATTCAGAGACGGAGACATCGTCTCACATGGTGCCTTTCTGTTAAACCTTCCAAGGCATGGTCTAAAACTGCTTAACAGAAGGGTTTGTGCAATTCTGAACAATAAGTCCCTTTATAGAGTTGATGCACATGAGTCAACCCCATAACAACTGTTGTGCATTGCTTCTCAATGCAGTGTCATCTTCACAGTTGTGTCATCATGAGGACAAAATCTAATACAAATCCTATGAGCGCTAGACGTAGAGAGTAAGAACTGAAAGCACCAAATACATCAGAAACCAAGTGGTTTCCTTTTCACTTCAGGCCCAGTTCATGGGGTGGAACGTGAATTATAACCATTGCTTAACTCCTGTGTGTCTTGCATTTTATGCTGAGTCATTGCAGGGGGTGTATTATTCAAACCATTTGGTCTTGCTTCTTTGTCATTCTAGATGGGCCCTATTTGAAGGATTCCGTTAGCATTCAAAGCTTGGCCGTTTCCTCCATCATTACGCTGTATTTTACAGATCTGGGTCAGCAGGTCAGTTGGACCACAGTAAGTATGTCCTTGTAACAATCAACCCGGTAGATCTTAATGTAAAACACATTTAAGCTTCAGCTTGCTCCCACTTCCTTGGCCCGTCCTTCTCTCTGTCAAATTGCATCATTATTTTATCATCCCTCAAACCCGAATTAAGTGATAGTCAGCCAAGTTATCAACCTGGTCACTCAGACATCCAATTAAAGATTAGAGGATGGACATAACAATAGTGCCTGAGGGGGGGAAATCAATTTTTAAAAACAATTTTATCTTATCTTAGGCTAACATACCAGTGAAGGACCTTTGACCAAAGATGTTCATGTACTGCACAGGGTCTTTGGGTTTCAGAATAAAAGGACATAGATATAAAACTTTACTAAAACAGGAAGATAATCTGATTGTGGTAGCTCAGTGCATTTACCCATCAGTTCACCTGAAAGGGGAATAGGAAGGATCAAGCTATAGATTACATTATGAAGCTGACTAATGAGGCTAAGAATTCCAAGGTATTTTAACCTCTTTGATATGGGTTGCCACAATGACAGAATTAATTTGCAATAGATACTGAAATTTACTTTATGAAATAGCAACGTAGTTATATTACAGTAGCACCTGTTGGGGCTTACTTACCGTTGTGCTGAGCACTGTACCAACACATAGTAAACAGCAGTCATTGCCCCAAAGAGATTAGTGTCTAAATAGACAAGGCAGTTAAAGGGTGGGAGAGGGAATAGAGATATACATCATGTTGGTGTAGAGGTGGGATTAGAACCCACGTCTCCTGCACTCAATCCAGTGCTCTGTCTACTCGACCCTGGGGCTTTTCTGTAAGGGCTGAAATGTGATTTGTGGGAGCCTTAGACCCATCAGCAAACAGAGCTTTTGGGGGAGGGGAATTCCCGGTTTTTGCATGCGGAAACCTACGTTATTTAGAGTTGCTTGGTTTCTGAAAGCAATAAGAGGAAGTATGTAGGCGTTCATAGCAATTAACACTCTCTGTAAATTACTTACACTTCTTTTAATGTTGCATCTTTTAATGTTGCATTAAGGGGGGGAGGGATAGCTCAGTGGTTTGAGCATTGGCCTGCTAAACCTAGGGTTGTGAGTTCAATCCTTGAGGGGGCCACTTAGGGATCTGGGGCAAAATTGGTCCTGCTAGTGAAGGCAGGGGGCTGCACTCAATGACCCTTCAGGGTCCCTTCCAGCTCTATGAGATATCTATATATTTTTTTTATTTGAATGAGTTTTTAATGGCCAACGAGGAGGAAGGACCATTTCTCCCAGCCTTCCCCATACTGAGTATTCTACTCCTTAGCAGTCAGAAAGGGCTGCTTCAGGATTAAAGCCCTTCTCAATGGGCTAGGTGGAGCCATACTGCAGGAGGGGCAGTGTGGAACTGCTGCCTCCCAGAGGCAGCCCTGGGATGGAATTGTGACTCCGGGAGCCACCTGCCTCTCAGACAGGAGGGAGTGAATGACCGCAAAGTCTTACAAGGGAACAGCTTCCTCTGCGCATGTGCCTAGGCAGCCACTCTTGACCCTCTCCCAGCCCCCTTGGGCGTGCAACATGAAAACAGGGCCTCCGCTCTGCACCAAGCCAAAGATCCAAGTAGGTTGAGCCAGGGATTGGGAAGGCAGGGGAATGTGACTGTCCTGCTCGCCTTGAGCATGGCCAGGGCCAAGCCTAGCCCATGGTGAGGAAGGCTGTGAGAATCTGGCCCTTAGTATTTCAATTTCTTGGTCAGAATCAATAGGGGAAGCTAATTTGAAGCTAATTTGCATGTAGCCACAGCCCTGCTACGGGGCAGGAGAGCACTGGGAAGATTCCCACCTTAGAGAAGCAAAATGTCTCTTAGAGCTGCTCGCTTGCACTGTGGGAAATTAATCTATGACACCCCCTCCAGGGACGCAACACACTTCCCCCCTCCTCTCTCTGGCTTTGCAGCTCCACAGGCTAGTGCACAGAGTGAAAGAGGGCTGAGCCCTGGCTGGCTCCACCCACTTTCTGCCCTCTTTCCAGCGAGTTGCTCCCAACCAGATACTAGCCCTTGTGCTCCCTGAAATATATGGGCTGCCATTCCGGCTAGTCCTTACAGGGTAAGTCTTCGCTGCCAAGCCTGGGCTAGCTTCGTACACGTGGCGCATCCCCATTGCAAAGTGCTACTTGTGCCTGACCCATGTAACTGCACCCACGGTTCTGTACTAGCCCGTGTGCTGCGATGGATTTCTGGGGGTATATCCCATGGTTCTTAGCGGTGCATGAAAGTGGGCTGCTCTGCTAATTCATTCACAGGGCACTCTCTCTCTCTCTCTCACCTCGCAGGGAGCTGCTCTCTGGGGCAGGGGCAGGGGACAATGCTGTATGAACATAACCTCCAATAGGGGTTACTCATTGGTTATGCAGATAGTTCTGAAGGCGAAAGCAAACAGCATTTGGCCACAAGAGCTTTTAATGAGCATGTCATCCAGGAACTCAGTTTGCAAACCACCAAGTGGACCATAGCGCGCTCGACTGACTTCTCTACCTCTCCACTTCTTTCCTGTCCACCACGCTTAGAAGTGGATCATCACATCGCAGCTTCCCCAGGGGGTGGGTTTGAGATTCTGGACAGCTGACAGTATGCTGGCAGGACGATTTCTTGGACGGCGTCTCTGTATGCTGCACTTCCACAGCCTTTGAGCCGGCAATGGTTGGGTTAAGACACAGTGCAGGAACAGGGAACAGTTAGACAGGAATATACAACCCCAGTGGAATTGTGGGATAGCACTGGAGGACTAACAGCACCCACGCTTGATTCGCCTGCATTCTCACCGCAAAGTAGGCATGTTGCCAGCCCATGAAGTGGAATTCCAGCTCAAGCCTACACCCCCAGCTGTCTCTGTTAGCTCGGGCTTCATGCACCCTCCAGCCTGGGTGCGAGGTTTTCCTGTGTGGAAAGATGGGAGAATTAGGCTCTAGCTGGGATCACTCTGTCGTGAAGACATACTCACACAAGCTGTGCATGCGTAGTGGCTCCTCAGTGCCTCCCCTGCACTGCTGCATAAGGTGTCATGGAGCAGGGATATGATCTGCCCCTCAGTAATCCGGGTAGGTAGCAATCACTGCGCATTACTAACCATTACTGCAAATCACTTACCCAGCGGACCCATTTTTACAGTGCCTCAGCAATGAACTAGTGCTTTGCAGACACCCTGGCAAAAGGCTCGTTACTGCCCGACGTTGGCCTGGTCAAGGGCAGCTTCCGGGTCAGAGCTGCAAGATGGCACATCTCTTCCCTGCAACTTGTGATGGTCTTACAGTCCTAGCCCTCTAGGCTCTCATTTGTAGCTGCCCTGCTGAATGAATGCCACCTAGATCTCTGCTTACCCTGGAGGGCAGAAGGCAACACCCTGAAAGGTGATTTCTTGGAGGTTGAACTCAGAATTGCAGGAGCATCTGCCCAGTATGCCCTTCCCTTTGAGTGCCCAGTTCCACCACTTCAGCCAGATCCTCAACTGGTGTAAATCAGCATAAGTGTGTTGACTAGGGTTGCCAACTCTGACTCAAGCTATTCTGAGAGATTTTTTCCCCCAACATGACGTAATGTCCTGTTCTTAAAATATCCTGTTACAATCTCCCGGATTGCTTTCAATAGTCACCGGGAGATCGATGCTGATTCCGGGAGACTCCAGGCCAATCCTGGAGGCTTGGCAACCCTAGGGTTGACTTCAGTGGAGTTAATTCAATTGACCATATATGGCCCATTGACTTCCATAGAGCTAGGCTGATTTACACCATCTGAGGATCTGGCCCCCTTTTGTTTTCAAGTATCCCACTCATGGGAAGGAATTGTAGAACCTCCCTGCAAAGTGAAAAGTGCTTCTGGTGCTGTTTCATGTTTGTTACAACTAAATAATCTGCAATAACCGTGTTTAATGTCTTCCTTCCCAGTGGTTTATGTCACCTAAAACAGTAGCATACCCAAAGCTTAATTTCCCATTGTAAATAATGAATTTATAGCGAGGCATCAGTACCACAGGCGGTAGCATCTTTTACTATTTAGTCCATGTGCAGAAAGTCCTCTCCGTGGGTTTCTCAATATTCATCTTACCACATTGTGTTCCATAGACTAAACTGTCTCCGTTCTCAGCAGGAGGAATATTCTTCCTCGCTGTGCCATTAGTTTAAATATTCAGAACGTTTATGGTAGGGTTATTCTATAACAATATAGTTACAGTGTATAAACTATTGTATTGTACAATAAAAGGCATTTAAAACTTTTATTTATTTAAGGTTTATGGTTATTAATGATTATAGTAGTGCTCCAAGGCCCCAGCCAAATGAGGTAGAGTAGGGATTTGAGCACCTGAGTGCACAGGCCACCAGATTACTGGGTATTCTGCGGTGGGTTGGCCCCCTCTACTGGTTTTTCATGAGAAAGGGATGACTTGGTTTGGGTACCTGGCTCCCGGAGAGAGTTCATGGCTGAGAATCCCAAGTCAAGATTGGCATCTCCCTTCAGACCATCAGTCAGTCATCTAGAGGGCCAGATCCATGGGAGTTAGGCACCTTTGTGAATCTGGGCCCTAAACCCCATCTCTTCCCTCTGCATGTCAGGCCTTGTGAGCTTAGGCAGATCTCCACTCAGCTTCTTGGCTTCTGAGCATCCCTCTCTCTAGGCACCTAAGTCTCCCCATGCGTGGTATGGGAGCCTGGGCTCCTAACTCGCAGCTGAAAATTCCACTTGGCCGCAGGGCACCTAAAAGTTAGTGGTTGCAACTCCTAAGCCACTTTTTGAATCTAACCCCAAGTGATTTAAGAGCCTAAGTGCCATTTTCAAAAATGACAAAGGCGCTTAGGACCCTAAATCTCATCAAAAGTCAATGGAGCTTAGACTCCTAAGTGCTTTGTCACATGAAGTACTGTGATGGGGTCTCACTGGGTTCAGCCTCCTGGCCCCGCTCCCCAGTGAGTCAGGACCACTTCTAGCTGGTGCAACACCCATGGTCTTTATTCCTGTGTCCGGTCCCCACCACCAAGCTCCAACTATTTACAGATTATTTACAGGTTTGGCCTAGCACAAGCCTCAATGGCACCAACTCCTAGCTCCTTCTGTGCCTACTCTCCCCCTCCTGGTCTCCATCCCCCTGGGCTCACTTCCTCCCAAACTTTTAGCCCCTGTTAACGAGGTGGGCAGCTGTGGCCAGTTTCTAGGCCAGTCCTAGCTAGTGGCCAGCCTCTACCCATTTCCCCTGGCTTGCCTAGTCGATTTATAGTCGGTGCTCCTGAAATAACACCCAATATTTGGATTGGATTAGGAAATCAGTGGACACTTTGGCCATTGGAACCCCCTCAGCTTCAATGTATACGTAAACTTAAAACAGGGGAAGTAGTCACTGTTCATGACAATGTCTGTTGGGAGGGTGAGGGACTAGGGACCCTCCTGACAGGGGATGTAATTTTCCAGACCAATAACAGCTGTGTAATTGTCAAAGCCCATATCGTACATGACACCCATTTTAACCTCTCTACGACTGCTGGTAGCCAGATTATCTATTGGCCTGCAGATAAAAGATTTCAATCCACTCTCTGGTATGAGATGCCTTTTAATTGGACAACCCTAGTGCCCGACCGCTTCCAGAATTTGCTTTCACTGTTACCCGAGGTCCAAAACATTTCTGATTTACAGGGACAAATCCACATCCTTGAAAATGTATACCAAATAGAGAAAGGTGCCTTCCAGACAGCCTATAGACTATCCTCCTTGTGCACTAGTCTAGATGTGCTGTGTGCATTGACCAAAATTATACACGAGCCCCACCGTATTGTTGCAATAGGTGGACTGACTGTTGTGATAGGATTGTTTGCTTTGGGATTGTGCCTTTGCTATTGTTGTTGTTAGGGATATTGCTGTGCTTGTAAGTTTTCTGCTAGGCCCAATGCGAGGGAACGGGTGGCCTTAATGATTGTTAATGAAATTTATAATAAAAGTTGGGATGAGAAAAGGGAAAAGGAAAAGGAGGAGATTAGGGGGCTCATGAATATGGAAGTTTAGGCCAAGGTGATGCCGAATCGGCATCAAAGGGGGGATTGTGGTGGAAAAATTGCTAAGGCCTAAATCTGATTGATTCGGGCCTGAACTTTGGTTCAGACCTGAGCATTAGTCAAGTCAACTAAAAGAAAGGGGTTTTGGAGAAAGGAGATTTTTGAGGGCAGGGTGAAGGAAAAGTACAAAAGCAGAACTATCTATAATCACAAGGCTTATGATTCATAACTGCCCCTGATAATGTAGGGGAAGCTTGGAACTGCAAAAGGCAAACTGTGAAAAACAGGAAAGCTTGTTAAGCTATATTCCCTTTTATGGAGAATGTATTCCAAACATGGCAATAATGTTAATATGAAAGTATGTGAGGAATGTATTCCAAATATGGCAATAATGTTGATAAGAAAGTATGCATCACTAATTGTGGTTTTGTGCTATATAAGCTACCCAAAAATCTGTAGTCGAGGGGACCGCCAGTTTGCTGGTACCCCCCGTGCATGCACGAGAATAGAGGCCTCAGGGGATTCCGATCCAAACACACCGCGTGGTCGTTTTTTCACGACACCCTGATTGGGGCTGGAGTGTCAGGAGCTGATATGGGCTTCCCTTGCAGCACCCTGCCACAAGTACTCAACAACTAACATTCCCACTGAGAACAGTTCTTCCCCACAATCTAGTCTCAACAGATGCTGGAAATCTGGCCAGTTGATTTAGATGCCTAAATGGGCACTGAGCTCTTTCAGAAGTTGGCCCTATGTGTCTTCCAAGCAGCTAACATACTTTTGATCACTATACAGCTACTCTTAAGAGGTTTCTTCTGTTTGATTTGGAACCAATTCCAAAGCAATTCCCCATCATAGGTAAAAGTGAATAATTATCAGACCAGGAGAATTTTGCATACCAGAAAGAACTTTTAAAGTGTAACCAGTGTACGTAAATAATATAAAATTAATAATTTGTTCTCCCAGTTTATACAGTAATATTCCTTTAAGAAATGTTGGGGGGAAAATTGTTCTCTTCCAGCTGTCTCTTCTAGTGCTGGGTGGATGAGGTAATATTTACTAGACCAACTTCAGTTGGTGAGAGAGAGAAGCTGTTGAGCTCCATAGAGCTTTTTGTAAATTTGCCTACTGAGTTGATCAGAAAATGGATTATCTATCCCTCAAAACAGTTTGAGATTGTTTATCTGGAGTTGTTTAAAAAAAATCTTTTTTTTTTTAACAAAATGAAATTCTGGGAAAAAAAATTGGTTCAGGTCAATTATTGGATTTTTTTTCTTAAAAGATCTGCTCTATGAGCTATTTTTGAGAAGTTCTTTGCCCTGTGTTAAGCAGGAGGACAGACTAGATCAGCGATGCTCAAACTGGGGGTCGGGACCCCTCAGGGGGTCGTGAGGTTATTACGTGGGGGGTCACGAGCTGACGGCTTCCACCCCAAGCCCCGCTTTGCCATGCGCATTTATAGTGGTGTTAAATATATAAAAGGGTGTTTTTAATTCATAAGGGGGGTCGCACTCAGAGGCTTGCTATTTGAAAGGGGTCACCAGTCGAAAAGTTTGAGAGCCACTGGACTAGATGGTCACAATGGTCTTTTCTTGTCTTAGAATCTGTGAATCAAAACATTTTATTCCAATTTCAACCATTGTTTTATTTTTAATTTTGTATATATACAGGTTTTGAAACAAAAAATCAAAACTTTTTATTCTAAAAATGTCAAAACAATATTTTCAAAACTTTTTTCAACATTTTTCTGAAATAAAATTTCTTCATAATTGATACAATTTCGTAAAACATTTCAGTTGAATCAAAATGGCTTTTTCTTACGGGAAATTCCATCTCTAGTCTCTTCCCCTCCTGGTTTCTTATGGAACTACAATTAGCACAAACATGTCATTTACTTCTATGCAAGCACCGTTGGTTGTTTTAGCTAAGCACTGGGAGTAGAAAGTTAGTTTGCTGCTGCAGAGATGCTAGTGGGAGCTGAGTTCACAGATCATTTTTATATGGCTCCTGTAAAAATGCTACCTTGATGGGTTTGAATTCCTCATTAATGGGGTGTTGGGGTTTTGTTTAATCTATGACCAATTTTGGGCCTAATCTAGTTGGCAGAGACACCTTTTATATATTGCCTTGTTGTCTGGCTGACAGATAACAATACACAAGGCTCTTATTGTAAATCAGCCTAAAGCCACTCTGTCTATCTAATTCATATTTTTGTTAAAACTCTCCTTATTTGGGCAGTGATTACACAATCAGGTTTAGCTGGGTCTGTTATCTAGCCACTAAAAGTGTCAGGCGCCATCATTATCCTCATAGTCAGAGGTGAAGAAAATATGATAAAAGCCAAGTCAAAGAGGTGAGAACGAAGCTTTATTAATTTGAGGTTTAAGTCTGCCAATTTAATGAGGTTGTTAAGACCTGAAGACAGAACTTCATTTAGGCTTCCATTCAGCAATGTATTTAAGCATGTGTCCAACTTTAAGAACATGAGTGCCATTGACTTCAAAGAGATTATGCATATGCCTAAAGTTAGGCAATTTCTTAAGTACCTTGCTGTTTGGGGGAATTAAAATGTTTGGTTTAACAACAGAACTGGAACACTTATTTAGGGTTTGTCTATACATGCCACTCAGGAAAGTTAATTTGAATTAACTAAAGGTGTGAATTTAAAGTGGATTAGTGAAACTCTGTTAAACCTTTAGGTGTATGCTTTTATTCTGAAATAAAGTGGATTTCATTTTATTTAGATTAATTCCCTTTTTAATTAAAATAAATTAGATTAAGTCCAATTTAATTCTGAATAAGAGCATCCGTGCAGGGGTTCCATGTGATTTAATTAATCCACTTTAAAGTTAATTCAGATCAATCTTTCTGAGTGTCCCCATGTCGATGCCTTAGATTGTAATGATTTAGATTATAAACTCTTTGGGGGCAGGGATTGTCTTTTTGTTCTGTATTTGCGCTGTGCCCAGCACAATAGAGTCCTGGACCAAGACTGAGGATCCTAGATATTACTGCAACACAAGTCATTAGTAATAATCAGTTACACTGTTCTGAGTGCAGGAAGATTTTCATTCTCTAACTTGACTTACTACTGCACACTACAATGGATGTCTGTTATGATAAATAATACTGTTGGTTGAAAACGGGAATTATTTTAGATGAGAATTAAATTCTTTTGATCATTTCCCATAAAAAATCATTTTTGATAGAACACTGAAACCCATTTTTTCCCCCCATTTTTGAACATTGTTTTTGTTTTCAATAAAAAATATTCAGCATTTGAAAACAAAGAAAAAAACAAAAAACATTTTTACCAAAAAATGGAAAAAAAAAAAACAGAAAAATTTCAGCTTGGTCAAAGAAACATTTTTGGTCAAAGAAACATTTTTTTTGGTCAAAGAAACAAAGAAACCTACAGTCTCAAATAATGGAAAAATTATTCAGTTTGGTCCAAGAAACATTTTTTTTTTCACTTTGGCAAAACAAAAAACCAAAAAAAACCCACCTACAGTCTCTAATAAATAATGGAAACATAATGAGGATAATAGCACTTTTTGTCTTAAACATGCTTTCCAAACTAATCAATCTACACCACACGCCTTTGGGGCAGATAAGTAATGTTATTCCCAATGTAGAGACATGGGAAACTGAGACAGAAACATTAAATGGTTACAAAATAACAAAGTATAATAGTTGTAAAGCTATCCCTCCCCTGCCCCCATTCATGTCTGGGTAACGCAACACCGTGCAGGAGGAGAGGACATGGTTTATAGAAAGGATCAGGTATTCGTGTTCCCTCAGAGAGGAAGAGACAAGTCACCTGGTTCTTCTCTTGCTGAGCATGCACTCTCCCCTGCTAGTGATAGCTAGGTTGATGAGTGTGCTCCAGCCTTGGTTAATCGGGTGGGGTTATTTAGCTCAAGCAGGCTTGAGTTTCATGATCCTGAGTTCCCAGGTTCAGTCCCCCCTGCCAACAACGACCCATCCAGGTGAGTGGTGGTATACTGGTGTAAACTGGAAGTAATGCCATTGAATAAAGACGTGAAAAGTACTTCACTTAGGAAGGAAAAATCAAATGTACGACTACAAAATGGGGAATGACTAAGTAGGCGGTAGTACTGCTGGAAAGAATCTGGGGGTTATAATGGACCACACACACAATATGAGTCGTCCATGCACCGAAGCTGCACAAAAGGCTAATATGATTCTGGGATATATTAACAATAGTGTTGTATGGAAGATACAGCAGGTATCTGTCGGGCTCCACTCAGCACTGGTGAGGCCTCAGCTGGAGTACTGTGTCCAATTCTGAGCACCACAATTTAGGAAAGATGTGGAGAAATTGGAGAGAGTCCAGAGGAGAGCAACAAAAATGATAAGAGATTTAGAAAACCTGACTTAGGAGGAAAGGTTAAAAAAACTGGGCATGTTTAGTCTTGAGAAAAGAAGACTGAGGGGGGACCTGATAACAGTCTTCCAATATGTTAAGGACTATTATAAAGCAGACAGTGATCAATTGTTCTCCATGTCCACTGAAGATAGGACAAGAAGTTATGGGCTTAATCTGGAGCAAGGGAGACTCAGGTTAGATGTTAGAAAAAACTTTCTAACTCTCTGGGGAGTTAAGCTCTGGAATCGGCTTCCAAGGGAGGTTGTGGATTTCCCATCATTGGAAGCTTTTGAAAACAAGTTGGACAAACACCTGTCAGGGATGGCCTAGGTTTACTTGGTCCTGCCACAGTGCAGGGGGCTGGACTTGATGACTTCTGGAGGTCCCTTCTAGTCCTACATTTCTATGATTCTATGAAGTCTGTGTAATGAAATTGGGGTATGTAAGAAGAGAATCAATCTCCAAGCCCTTATGTTTCAATGTATTGTAAGAGGAAGTTGCCAAATCACCAAAGAACAGTGGTTCTCAACCTTTTCCATAACAGGACCATCTCCTCTTCTCTAGTCCAGACCTGTTCAGGACCCCTCTCCCAATGTGGCCATATGGGAAGATACCTTGATACCTGTTTGGGAACTCCTGGGGCAGGGCTGCTTTCCAGAGGTTGAGAATCTTTGCCATAGTGAAAGCAAATGATTTGGCTTGGACTCAATGTGAGATTGTGAAAGAGGCCAGGGAATGGGCTGGTATACAGTATTGCAGTCCAGAGGCCATCATTTGGTAAGAGGCAAGACAAATGAAGTGCACAGAGTTATGGGGAAGTAATGGGGGAATAGGAGTCCCAGCAAATTTGTGTGGTTAGTGTAAAGAGGAGAAAGAGAGAGCAGTAAATGAGCTGCTCATAGGATCAATGAATGGGAGAAAATGTGAGTTCAAGATAGAATAGGTGAGCTGATGTTTGGGAGGATATGCCAGTGGATGACTGGAAGAGTAGATCATATATGAGCCTAGGCCTGTGGATTCTGTGGCCAATTTGACTACAATTATGTGGCAAGGCCCTCTGATTTCTGTAATACACCACCAAGGAATTCTGGGGTAAATTGAAAACTCTGCAGTAGTGACAATAGCAAAAGAACATACAATTTTATTAACTAGTTCTACATGCTCAATGTCCTTAGTATACAATTGTCTTAACACTGACTAACGCATGAAGGTATCATAAAGCCACATTTTGACAACTCTTTCTGATTTGTTACACCCATTTACATCACTTGGGAATCTGGTCCCAGGAAGTAGATATGCTGAATAAGAAGGTGGATTTTTACAGTCACTTTTCTGACCATAATTTGGAGACACAAGTGATCTCAAATCTAAACAGACACTTGGTTCATGGCTGAGATTTCTGATTCAATGCATAATGTTACGTATAATGCATGTTGCTTTACCTTGGCACAACTGGACAAGCCATGAACTAATGCATGTCAACACTGTGAACTTTGAAAATGTTGTAGCCTTTTGCAAAGGCAAGCTGTACACACATGGTTGGTTTTGTTCTTTAGTTAATTAAGTCAAATAGTTTTCAACTTCTAGAGCTATCAACAAGGAACAGATTGAGTTTGCCTGACACTGTGCCATGGTATAATGTTGTTTAGGCCTTTCTTTGGCCCACATATATTCTCGGCCCTTTGTTATTGCCCAGTGGCTGCAGTGAAATCTACTGATAAGGGAAGCAGGGACCTTCCTGCTGTTGAAATTGGCCAACTGGCTGATCATAATTCATCAGATGCCACTGCTAATAAGGCCAAGTCGAGTGCTATGATTGTTTCTCTCTCTGTCTCAGGAGCAAAAGCCACAAGCATATGACTAACCTTGCCAGAATGTCATTTCTCCAGGAAGGCAGCTGGGAGCGTAGTGAATTTTAGGAGAGGCGAACGTTTTATGTTCTATTGAGCATAGCACATGTGGAAGAATGGGTGCATATGTATTATAGGCCTTCCCCTGTGGGTTGTTATTGTTGTAAAGGCATAGACAATGTAGACAGAATTCCAGGTAACTAAAGTAGCCAAGTCATTTTCCTAATTGCTAAGTGCTGATTTCTATTTCCCTGACTCAGAGTAGTGCGTTACTTGACTGAAACAAATTAGATTACTGGGAAGGTGGGGTGCTCCTCACTTTGAGGAAGGCTGATAGACTCTGGCCACCTGATCTGTCTATATTTGGATCATTTTGTAGGAACTGTGGCTCAGCAGGGTGGATTTCCAAAAAATGTTCAGTGCTGGTCTACCTCTGGCTCCTGTTGATGTTGATAGTTTTACCATTCCTGTCACTGGGAGCAGTGGTAGGCCAACACTGCGTCCTGTTGGAAATCCCACTTTAAAGGTCTCTTCTGGGCTCTTACAGACCAGGAGTAACGGGGCCCTGCTCAACCAACTTCGTACAACTTTTGAATAGTGGACTGTGGAGCTGACAGACATGTGAGCTGGTGACTCTTAGAGGGCTGCCCAGTCCAGGTACTGATCCCACTCATTCCCTTGAGATGTATGGGTGGTCTCAGTGAGAACTTTAGGTTAGCAAGACAGGATAATTTAATCTATATAACAAAATAGCAAACATCTTTATGTAACACATTGAATGAATCTTAGAATAGAATGGGACACTCAGGAGAGGTTTGTGCTTTTAGAAGCAGGGGTCCCATAGCTAATCCCAGCTGCCCACGATCTACCCAGAGGCGTGGGCATGTGTAACAATTATATAAATAGTATTACTGGCTGGGAACCCCCAGTTGCCTAAGGGACCCAGATCCCATTGAATTTATTCTTGGAAAATCCCATCCTCGTACTCGCGAACACATTCTTAACTGTAACAAGCTGTATGCACCGCAGTATTTTCCATTTTTGTACAATTGTGTGGGTTAGATTCTCGTTACTGTTGATTCTATACAAAGTCTATGTACAACGTAGAACGTTAGACCTAAGGAATGCTGCGTGACTTCTGATTTATGCAGCAGAACAGCAATGGATTTTGCACAACATGTTCACTGATCGGAAGATCGTTGGATTACCTTAAACACCCGTGATTCTTTGTATTGTAGCAGAGGAATGCCATGAGGCTGGAGGAGTGGTTGGGCATGCGAGGGTGCATGTACTATTTATTAACAGTGGTTTGTGACCTCCCACAAATTTGAAATTAACAAGCGGCTGCAAATAAACTGTCAGTCTTTCCCACGCTCTCCCCAAACATCCTCTCTGCGTTCTGGCTGCAGAGTTTGAAAGCCATTTGGAACAGCAAGCTACCAGCTTCTAATCATCTCTGTGTAACTGGAGTAGAGTCACATCGAGAGCACTGCTCTGGCATGGGCTGAATTGACTGTCTGTTTGGGAGTGTCGTAAAAGGCTAGTATTAGGGATGTGGTTAATCGATCCTTTAGATCAGGGGTAGGCAACCTATGGCACGGGTGCCAAAGGCGGCACACGAGGTGATTTTCAGTGGCACTCACACTGCCCAGGTCCTGGCCACTGGTCCGGCGGGCTCTGCATTTTAATTTAATTTTAAATGACGCTTCTTAAACATTTTAAAAACCTTATTTACTTTACATACAACAATAGTTTAGTTATATATTATAGACTTATAGAAAGAGACCTAAAAACATTAAAGTGTATTACTGGCACACGAAACCTTAAATTAGAGTGAATAAATGAAGACTCGGCACACCGCTTCTGAAAGGTTGCCGACCCCTGCTTTAGATCCTCCAAAGTGTGCTCTTGTGTCTTTTGTCCCAGATCCATGGAGTCCATTTTATACAGTTCAGAAAGAGCTTGACTGCTTAAGGACAGGCTAGGTAGGAATTTAGCTCAAGAAGTTATTGTACTGAAGAACTGATATATATAAGGTTTAACTACATCCAGATTTCTCAAAATGCTCAGCACCAGATGAGCCAGATTTCCAAAAGACCTTAGCACTCAAGCACCTTCCATTTAGGTACCTAAATAAGAGAGGCAGTGTTGCCTAGTGGATAATGTACTGGACTGGGACTTGAGAGATTTGGGTTCTCCTTCTGGTGACCTCAGGTAAGCAGCTTAACCTCCTTTTGCCTCGGTTTGTGAAATGGCGATAACCCCCCTTTGAGACCTCTAGATGAAAAGTTCCATGGACATGCTACTCACTGTTCAAAATGATCAGGTTTTCAAAAGGGCCACCTCATTTAGGTGCCTACAGGGGAGCTGATGGGTGCTGAATTCTTTTTGAAATCTGGCCCACAAATACACCAGGTGCCCCATAACTGCCAGTCATTCTGTGTCCAGGTTGGAGTTAGGTTACAGATGGGTATGCACATGTGTCACCTGGCTTGTGCCCGAATATAGACCAAGCTATAATAACTGTGCACTAATTTACAATCACTTGTTTTTTTCAGGGGCTGGCAGGTATGTGTCCTACTGAAGTGGCAGACAGCGAGGAATGGGGAGGGCATCCAGCATCCCAGGACTGGGGAGAGAGAACCTGTGACTGGGGCCTTCCCTCTCTTCTGCCATAGCCAGCAGAGCAGGCCCGGTACAGGGTGGGAGCTGCACCCGTTTCGCTGTGCACTCCTCCAGTGATTCTGCGGGGCGGTTCTGACTGAGTCCAGCAGAATTCCTCCTCGGACGGCTGCTCCACCTCAGACACTTGCAGCAGAAGCCGGGATGCAGCCTTAAATAGCTAGAAATGCTGCTTCACTGTCACTGTAACCCCAGGCCAAGAAATACTGGCCTGGGCAGACCCTGTCTGCAGGAATTAAAATATAGCACCACGGATTTGGGGAGATGTTCAGGAGTTGGGAACAAAAAAGTTGTCTGATTATCCAGCACTGCAGGACTTTACCGTCCGCTGCCAACCTGCCTCCAAAATCCTTAACAACAGTTGAGATAAAAGGCCAAAAATAGAGATCGTTTGAAGATATTGCCAAAATGGTGCCCTGCTGACTTTCCTGAGGTTGCAGAAGTATAAGTGGGGGTAGAAATGGGCCCAGAAGCTAATGCTGTATATTAAGATTTAACACAGTAATACTTGGAGATGGGATTTTTCAAAGGAGTTTAAGGGAGTTAGGCACTCAGTGCTGTAGGATTTGGGTGCCTGTGGGTGTTGAGTGCCTAACTCTCTTAGGTTCCTTAGAAACCCCAGCCACTATCAACACACACACACACACAGTAATGGTCTCTATAATGTATATAAATAGAAGATATGCAGTATCATATTGTCTGTGCGGTATGCGCTGTATCCATTTGGCCTAGACTCAGAATTGTACACCCAGCCACCCTCTGTCTTTCATTTGTCAAAAAACTAAACTCAGTCCTTTAGATAACTTGTACACTGCAGCTGTGGTTTTTTGTCCACATGATTGCCCCATACATGCTTAAAATATGTCATAGCGATTGCTTTGCTGATAGCCTCAGGCAATGACCCAAACTCATTGCTCTCTCAACCACTCCCATCAGCTCCCCTCCCTGTGCGCACAGTACCTTGTTAGCAGCTCTCAGTGATGGAAGTGTCACCCATGAACTGGCAAACTACCCTTACATGGCATGGAAAGAGCCATCGTACGTAGCTGAGAAAAGAGCAGCAGGGAAAGGTTAAATGGCCTCTCTGGAGTTCCATCCCGCAGCTCACCATAAATGAAATAATACTAGACTATTCCAAAACGCAATATGATCCACACTAGGGGTCTGTTCCGTGGCAGGATAGAAAGGGCATGTCAAAAGTGTTATCTAGAGGAATCAGCTAGTATATTCTCATAAAGACTTATTTGTGACTCTGTGGGCTTCTAGTTTATTTGTATGGGATTTTCCTGCTATTTCTTATTACANAACTAGTGGTTTGAAAAATGTTTGAAAATAAAGAGTTGATGGGGGAGGGGGGGAGAGAGATAGCCTAGATTACCTCTTCAGGTCCATTCTAGTCCTATATTTCTATGGTTCTATGTATATAGAATTGGAGTGTTCCCACACAACCAGTTGTGGGCTACACATCTGATTGTGCCAGTGGTTAACCAGGCAATGGGAGATGGTGTGGGCAGGGAGAAATAGAGGCCCCTCTGATGGACCAGTGAGTAAAGATGCTCCTAAGCACCTGATGATGAGCTCCTGCCCATCATGGGTTTGCCAAAAAAAATAGATTTCTTCAATGCCAACAAGAAAAAGTGACAGATTTGTGGCATACTGGGAGGGAACAAAAAGGGAAGGCAGCTATCCGGGGAACTACAGGCCAGTCAGCCTCACCTCAGTCCCTGGAAAAATCATGGAGCAGGNGGAACTAGTGGTTTGAAAAATGTTTGAAAATAAAGAGTTGACTGGGGGGGGGGAGAGAGAGATAGCCTAGATTACCTCTTCAGGTCCCTTCTAGTCCTATATTTCTATGGTTCTATGTATATAGAATTGGAGTGTTCCCACACAGCCAGTTGTGGGCTACACATCTGATTGTGCCAGTGGTTAACCAGGCAATGGGAGATGGTGTGGGCAGGGAGAAATAGAGGCCCCTCTGATGGACCAGTGAGTAAAGATGCTCCTAAGCACCTGATGATGAGCTCCTGCCGATCATGGGTTTGCCAAAAAAAAAATAGATTTCTTCAATGCCAACAAGAAAAAGGGATAGTCGTGGGGTACAGTGACAGATTTGCGGCATACTGGGAGGGAATAAAAAGGGAAGGCAGATATCTGAGGAACTACAGGCCAGTCAGCCTCACCTCAGTCCCTGGAAAAATCATGGAGTAGGTCCTCAAGGAATCAATTCTGAAGCACTTAGAGGAGAGGAAAGTGATCAGGAACAGTCAGCATGGATTCACCGAGGGCAAGTCATGCCTGACTAACCTAATTGCCTTCTATGAGGAGATAACTGGGTCTGTGGATGAGGGGAAAGCAGTGGATGTGTTATTCCTTGACTTTAGCAAAGCTTTTGATACAGTTTCCCACAGTATTCTTGCCGGCAAGTTAAAGAAGTATGGGCTGGATGAATGGACTATAAGGTGGATAGAAAGCTGGCTAGATCATCGGGCTCAACGGGTAGTGATCAACGGCTCCATGTCTAGTTGGCAGCCGGTTTCAAGTGGAGTGCCCCAAGGGTCGGTCCTGGGGCTGGTTTTGTTCAATATCTTCATTAATGATCTGGAAGATGGCGTGGACTGCACTCTCAGCAAATTTGCAGATGACACTAAACTGGGAGGAGTGGTAGATACACTGGAGGGTAGGGATAGGATACAGAGGGATCTAGACAAATTAGAGGATTGGGCCAAAAGAAACCTGATGAGGTTCAACAAGGACAAGTGCAGAGTCCTGCACTTAGGACGGAAGAATCCCATGCACTGTTACAGACTAGGGACCGAATGGCTAGGCAGCAGTTCTGCAGAAAAGGACCTAGGGGTTACGGTGGACGAGAAGCTGGATATGAGTCAACAGTGTGCCCTTGTTGCCAAGAAGGCTAATGGCATTTTGGGCTGTATAAGTAGGGGCATTGCCAGCAGATCGAGGGACGTGATCGTTCCCCTCTATTCAACATTGGTGAGGCCTCACCTGGAGTACTGTGTCCAGTTTTGGGCCCCACACTACAAGAAGGATGTGGAAAAATTGGAAAGAGTCCAGCGGAGGGCAACAAAAATCATTAGGGGGCTGGAGCACATGACTTCTGAGGAGAGGCTGAGGGAACTGAGATTCTTTAGTCTGCAGAAGAGAAGAATGACGGGGGATTTGATAGCTGCTTTCAACTACCTGAAAGGGGGCTCCAAAGAGGATGGATCTAGACTGTTCACAGTGGTACCAGGTGACAGAACAAGGAGTAATGGTCTCAAGTTGCAGTGGGGAAGGTTTAGATTGGATATTAGGAAAAACTTTTTCACTAGGAGGGTGGTAAAGCACTGGAATGGGTTACGTAGGGAGGTGGTGGAATCTCCTTCCTTAGAGGTTTTTAAGGTCAGGCTTGACAAAGCCCTGGCTGTGATGATTTAGTTGGGATTAGGTCCTGCTTTGAGCAGGGGGTTGGACTAGATGACCTCCTGAGGTCCCTTCCAACCCTGATATTCTATGATTCTATGATTCTATCCACTGCATGGGATATGAGATGAGAGACTCATAGTGGGGATGGAAAAAGAGGGTATGTCCCTTCTGAGAGCAGTCCACACTCCTACAGAGCGGCACACACCGTTGTACAGGTGTCACTATAAGTGTCCCCGGCAGAATCCATGTCCAACACAGGAATGTTTGTTGCAGAGCACTCTCCCTACCACAATACTAACTATAGAGCGAGTCAACATCTGTAGTTGAAAAGGGATTTCCCCAATTTTTTTTAAGGCAAACTTTTGCAGAAGAAATTCATTTTCAGTGGTGATTGTTTTCCAGGTTTTCAAAGACACCAAACATTTTCTTGGGCAAAGATTTTCCATTTTTGAAAACTGATTTTTATTTTATTTTTTTTGTCCAAAGTGGTTTTCAAAACCCAAAATGTTATGGTTTTTCGTTAACATTTTTCATTGAAAAACTCACTTTCTGAAGGAAATGTCAACCAAAAATGAAAAAGAAAACCTGAATATTTTCCGGGGGGGAAAAAATATATTTTTATCAGCTCTAAATAATAAACATCATATCTCCCTGCCACCCCAGACCTCCTTTGATTGCAAGACTGATGACCGGCTCCTGGATCATGTGCCACTAAAGTCTGCAATGAGGTGTTTTGCATTGGAGATGATGGATTACATGTAACCCTTCCCTGTCCCTATAGACCACCTTGGACAGGTGGAGCTTAGTCAGTGTCACAGACCTCTCATGACTTGCTGCTGGTGTGCGAGGTTGCTCCTTGCGGTGATAGAGTACAGCACGTGCAGCTCAACTGTATCTCTGCGTGGCTTGTTCCTCGGGCATATGGAATCAGCTAGTCCACAGCTTGTATATTACTGCTGCTTGGGCAAAGTCAGGCTGTGCCCCATCCACAGGGCTCGCCCGCGTCTCCTCCTCCTGTCTGAGTCTGAAATTGACCAAAGGGTCAGGAGAGAGCATGTTTCTGCTGCAGTGCCAAGTTGCCACAAACTGCTGCGAAATATTGCTTCTCTGTCCCTGGCTACTCCCCACAGAACAGCTGCTGTGAGCTGGCTGCCTGGTGCAGGCAATTACCGGCTTATTTTTTGTGTGCACACCTTGGATACTAGTGCAGAGAGGCAGTGAGATCTGTTCAGTAAGGCAATCGGCTGGGATTCAGGGATTCACGCGGGGTGATCTCAAGCAAGCTACTCACCTCTCTCTGCCTTTCCCCTCTCCCACCCTTTGTCTATTTAGTGTATATGCTTTTCCTGGCAGGCACTGTCTCCTACTATGTGTTTGTCCTGCACTTAGCACAATGGGACCCCCAGACTGTTAGGCGTCACTGTAATATCACTTATAATCATGCTCACTTGCACCTGGGCATGCTGCACTGGGAAGTCCATGGTGAGCCTGGTTTTTTTAAGGACGCCTTGACCCCTCACCCTCCAGACACACTCACTCCACAAACTCTGGCAGCCTCAGTTCACTTGGGGATGAAGTGGCATGTAAGAGGTGAACAGCCCTCACACTGGCCTCTCTGCACAGCCGTGAAGTTGGGATCATAGACTATCAGGGTTGGAAGGGACCTCAGGAGGTCATCTAGTCCAACCCCCTGCTCAAAGCAGGACCAATCCGCAACTATTTTTTTTTTTTTGCCCTAGATCCCTAAATGGCCCCCTCAAGGATTGAACTCACAACCCTGGGTTTAGCAGGCCTAAGCCCAAACCAAACCAAACCAAACCAAACCTCTCTCTCTCCCCCCCCGTCCCCTCCTTTACACAGATTCAGTGTTTTTCCTTCTTCCCGCCTGTCTACTGACAGCCAGAGGTAGGGAAACACTTATTTGGAGAGAGGGGAATTGTGCACAGGCTTAATTCAATGGAGCAAAACCTTCTGAAAATTGAGCCTTACATTTATCAGCGGAGATTTTCAAAGCCACCACATAGAATAGGATGCTCAGTTGGAACGTTAGTGGATTGACACCATCAGAGAATTTGTCCCATAGTAGCTAACAGAGGAAAATGGAAGAGTTCTAATGTCCCAAAATAAAAGCCATCTCAATTTAAAGACTAGCTCTCAAGGAAAGTCTCTCAGTTGCAGTCATTTATAAGTGCTGCTAAAGATAGATTTCAAAAACAATGCATGGGGGGGGTCCATTGATGGATTGCCAAGCACTATTTGGAGAAAGCTATTCAAAATTAAATTTATTTAAACCACAAGCATTTAACATGTAGAGTTCTAAAGCACTGCAAACAGCCTCCTTTAAGCTAAATAGTCCATTAGTTATGAATATACAGGTCTGTCTCATCTTACGCACATTTAACATGCGCGATTTCGGCTTTACGCGGTCGGCAAAAACAAAACAAAAAAAAAGAGAGAAAAATAGCAATTTATGTACTGTTCCTGTAGTGCGGGTGATTCCGCCCGCCATTACACTCAATGGGATTTTGACTATACGTGGTTTTCGCTTTACGCGCTAACCGCGGAACGTAACCCCAGCGTAAGATGAGACAGGCCTGTATATCCCTTAAACTCCTTTCCGCAGTGTTATGCACTTGAGTTACAATTTGCTCATTACAATCTCTTGTAAATATGTAGTCCTACATAGTTTTAATCCTGGATTTCATTCCAGAGAGGCTAGACAATCAGATCCATGCTCCATGTTGTTCTGGTCACATTATATTTCTCCCAGCATGGATTCTCTAAAGCTTTGTGTCAATATCAAAGGAAGGCTGTTTTCCATGAGCTGGACTGTAACTTTACAATCTGCCCTGAGAAAAGGGTGATGCATAGCTGCATCGCCCAATGGAGAGACTAGAGAATGGAGTGTGACTGAGCCCTGGTCTATGCTAGGAAATTAGGCTGGTATAACATTGTTGCTTAACTGAGTGCTGCAGTTAAACTGGCCTAACCCCCAGTGTAGACAGAGCTAGGTCAATGGGAGATGTCTCCGGGCAGCCTAGCTACCGCCTCTCGGGAAGGTGGAGCACCTGTGCCAATGGGAAAACCCCTCCTGTTGGCATAAGTGGTGTTATTCCTGAAGCGCTACAGTGGCACAGCTACAGTGTTTTCAGTGTAGACAAGCCCTCGGCGTCCCAATGACTTCCCGGCTTTCCCCTTGCTGTGGGGCAGGAGTAAGGCCTGGTCTACACTTCAAACGTATACCAGCAGGGGTGTGAAAAAAACCAACCAACCCAGCAACATAGCCATGCTGACAAAATCCCCAGTGTAGACGCAGCTATGCCGACAGAAAGTGATTTCTGTCGGCATAGCTAATGTCGGTTGGGGAGGTGGAGGTTCCTATGCGGCAGAACTTCTCCTTCTCCGAGGATGCCGTGTCTACACTGGGGGCTCTGCCGACATAGCTATGCTGGCATAGGCTCTGTAGTACACCCATAGCCTGAGGGCTGCTCTACACTGAACACTTACCTGGGCATAGCTCCGTCTCTAAGGGGTGTGGAAAATCCACACCCTTGAGAGACCCAGCTAAGCTGACCGACCCTCCAGGATAGACGGTACGATTCTTCTGCCAGCCTAGCTCCCGCCTCTCGGGGAGGTGGGTTAGTGATGGGAGAACCCCTCCCGTCACTGTGGTGACTGTCTACACTGAAGCGCTACAGCAGCTCGTTGACTTCACCCAGCTTTGCGGAGTAGCTTACTTCCCCTCTGTGTGCCCAGGCACCTACTGTGGCTGGTGAGTGGGCAGAGAGGGGAGAGAGCCAGGACTCCACCGTTCACTTGCTCACAATGGGGATAGAGTCGTGGGCAAGCAGCCCCCGCTCTTCCACCCGTGGCAGAAGTCACAGTCTGAGTGGGGCTGAGGAGGATGGGGCTCACTTCATCTTACTGCCCCCAGAAGCTGAATAAGGGCTATGACAATGTATCCAAAGGGATCTACTTTTCTGAACGTCCTTTCCGCTTAAAATTGCGGCGCTATGTCAGCAGAGCCCCCTAGTGTGGACACAGCATACTCTGAGAGAAGGAGGAGTTATTTTTCTTTGGAAAAAGGTGCTGTTCCTTATATACCTCTATTGACTGTCGGTGTACATTTCTCTCCAAGGCTTGGGAGTGCTGTCCCTCTTCAGTGATTTCAGTTGGCGGCTTTGACTGAATAAGGACTGCAGGATGGGCCCCAGGCTTCATATGGCAATGAGCTATAAATGGCTAGTGGAAGAATGTTGTAATAACTACTGCTGGGTGGGAAAGAGTTTTCCCCTCCGGCGACAACTGTCAAGATATCAAAAACTTTGACTGTCCCGAATTAGAATGAAAAATCAAAATCATGCACATTTGTATGAAGCAAACATTCAAAATCAGATTTCAAGGTTGGGTCAGTCAAATCACTTTGTTTCAATTTCAACCATTTTGAGGTTTTCCCCCCCCCCCCCCATTTGCTTGTATGATAATTAGCTCAAGTTTTGAAATGAAAAGTTATTTTTGAACCGGAAATGAAACCTTTTGACAATTTTGAAACTTTTTTCAACATTTTTCAAGTTGAAAAAAATGGTCAGAACTGATCCCAGGACTTGAGGGATGTATATTCCCAGCTTCTGGCAACAGAGGCTAGGGTGACCATCCCTGCCCATCATTTATCTAGTTCTTTTTTGAACACTTCTATAGTCTTGGCCTTCACAATATCCTTTGGCAAAGTGTTCCACAGGTTAACTGCGCTTTGTATGAAAAAACACTTCCTTTTGTTTGTTTTAAACCTGCTGCCTATTAATTTTATTTGGGGACCCTTAGTTCTTGTATTATGAGAAGGAGTAAATAACACTTCCTTATTTACTTTCTCCACACCAGTCATGATTTAATAGCCCTCTATCATATCCCCCTCTAGTTGTCTCTTTTCCAAGCTGAAAAGTCCCAGTCTTATTCATTTCTTCTCATACGGAAGCTGTTCCATACCCCTAATACATTTTGTTGCACTTTTCTGTACCTTTTCCAATTGCAATATATCTTTTTTGTGATGGGGTGACATCTGCATGCAGTATTCAAGGTGTGGGTGTACCACTGGCCTCTTTGCCATGGCAGATCAAATGCTTAGGTCTGCCTAAGAACTGTGAGTTCTTCTTATTATTATTCCTTTGTTGTTCAATTCCCCACCCTGAGAAGTCTTTTTCATTTCTAGGTTTTTCTGACTGAATACAGTGGGCCTCTACTAATCTACTTGCTCTTTTACATTCGTCTCTCAAGTATTTATGCTGAAGAGGAGAGTACGGAGAGCTTCCGCCACCCAGTAGTTCAGTAAGTGCATGAACCAAAGTCATGCAGGATGGTAAGCCATTAAATGTTCCAGATGAATGGATGATGAGACTCTGTTGTTTCTTAATGCTCTCTGTTGTTTCTGTAATGGTAGAGCCCAGAGAGGGCTTGACCCTACGTACCTTCCACATCCAAACCTCTCTTCTCTGAAGGCAATGACAGTTTCAGGTTTTGTTATTATGAATTATTATTTGTATTACAGTAGTGCCAAGCGGTCCCACCCCAAAATGGAGCCCTGTTGCATTAGGCATTGTGTGTGTGTGTGTGTCTGTCTGTCTCTGTGTGTGTGTGTGTGTGTGCAGTGGGAGACAGTTACTGCCCTGAATCGTTTATATCTAAATAGACAAGCCAGACAAAAGGTGTGATGGGAAACACAGGTGGGAAATGACTCACCCAAGGTCACACAGTATATCAGTGTCAGAATGAGGAGTAGACTCCAGGACCTCAGTCCAGTGCCCCCTATCCATTAGACCAGAGTACCTCCCTCAAATGAATTCAGGATCAGGACCAGAGCATAAAGGAGGGTATTATAAGATTAATGGCATCAGTCTTCAGCAAAGAGGATACCCAGATCTGCTCTTTTCAGGTAGTAAGGAAGAAGCATGGTCAGAGACCAGGGTGTCAGAAGAGAACTTTCAGAAACAAAGTGGTGAATACATGGAGAGTTTTTCAAAAGGATCTAAGAAATTTAAGTGCAAGGCTCTGATTGAATGAGGTCCGTGCTCCTAAATCCTGTAGGTGCTTTTGAAAATCTCACTCTAAAAGTTCAACCTGGACCAGATGGGATCCATCCAAGAGTCCTGAAGGAGCTTAAGAACAGTTGCTGAGCTACTAATAAAAATATTCCCTTGCTGTCAGCAGAGCAGCCTCTGGGCACAGCAGTCCTTTTTTTGTGCTATCGGCTGTAGGATCAGGGGAACCTAAATAGACAAGCCAGAGAAAGGAAGTACCATCATAGACTGGGATGGAGATGGGAAATAAGACACAGAGAGATTGAGTTGGGAGAACTGTGCATAGAACCCAGAATAATTCCTGATTAACACAGTGCCACAAGACCACCCTTCTCCTCTGGGTTGTACATTTAACAGGAGATAGAAGGTTTTAATAGAGGAGAGGCCAACATATCTGCATTATTTATTTGGGGGCTGGGACGCAGAGAGTCTTTCTGCTGATCCCTTTAAAACTGTTTTGTTGTGGTCCCTGATGTAAGCCAAATATTTTTAAAATCCCTGACAAGAAGGAAAGTATGATTCAGCCTTCTGCACAGTCATTAATTACCTGATTTTCCTAAGCTCAAACCTCGCTGATTTAATTACATCAAAATTGTTTAATCTTTGACTTTTATTGGGCATTTTGTATGGTGGCCAAAGTATTTGAAACTTCACATATGGAAAATCACTTTTCATTTATGTCTCATAATTGGCTTTCAATGAGACAGGCACAGCTAGTACGGTAAATAACAACCAAGATAAAATGCCGTCATGAATCACTCTTGACATTTGTTTTTTAAACCCAATCTTTATGAGCTGCGGCTCGTTCTCTGAAGCAAATCAGAAGTGCTGGTTGTTGTTTCATAATCCTCCTCAAAAGAGAATCAGTGTAATAAATTCTATAACAATTATCTCGTTCCATTGTAACTTGGAACAAAAAAGCCATCGCAATGGATTCACTTTGCAACAAAATCTCGTTTGGACTCCACAAGGAAATGAAATACAAACTACCTCTGTGTAGCTACTGTACTTACTAAAGGACAAGCGAACCATTCAGAATGTTTTCAAATGTCAGACACATCCTACAAGAGCATTAAGATATCCCTAAAATGTGTGAGACGTCTGTTTGAAGCATCGCAGGCGTCTGCTTGTATACACAGCTGTACTGTTTTAATTGACTGTCATAGCTGTACATTACATTCTGAGCATGCTGTGTCCTTTTTAATTCAAGGTGGGTAAAATATGTTGCTTCCGCCGTAAAATGGATACAGTGTTATATAACTCTGTGAGAATGATTCCATTCATCTTGGGATTCAGTTGCTTTAGCTAAGGCAAAGTCTATGCCCAGAGATTTCAAGCGTGACTCTTCAGTTCTAGACTATTAGTCCTTATTCTTTATGTGAAAACAAAGTGTGATGTATCAGTAAGTGCGTGTGTGGTTTTTGTTGTTGTTTTGTTTTAAAAAGACAAAACCGACCTCACCCCCCATCTTTCATGTACCTTCATTCCCCTTTTTTCATTGTTTTTCCAGCTTGGCCTGCTTCTGTCATTGTTTACACTATGTCAGACATCTTCTGGAGACGTTATTTGTTCACAAGATTTCCGGAGGGCACACGCCTCTGAAAAATATGATAAAGGTGACAATTATATTTATCATTGTATTCAATATAGAGAAGGACCTCATGCTACCGGGGCCCAGAACGATGACAGGAAAAGAAAATCCATTTGTTTTCCAGGCCCAGTAATTATGTTCCCTTTACAGTATTTAAAGTCTCAGGGCCAGATTTGTAGCTGGTATAAATCCGTTGACTTCATCAGAGCTGTGTTGATTTTTTATTTGCACCACTTGAGGATCCCGCCTTCAGAGGGCGTAGCATTTCTTTGACTGAATGGTATTGGTTTGCCGTTATTATCTGTATTATGTTAACAACTGGAGTTCACAACTGAAATCAGACTCTACTGTGCTATTTTCTGTACAAACGTATAGTCAGAGACAGTCCCTGCCTTGAAGAGGTTACACTCTAAAGAGACAATGCAATTGAAGGATTATTATCCTTGTTTTAGACATGGGGGACTGAAGCAGGGAGAACATCATGTGACTTTCCCAAAGTCACATGGGGATGCAGTGGTAGATAGACGAATAGAACCAAGGTCTTCAAAGCATTTGTCTTGCACCTTACACAAAACTCCATCCTTCCTCTTGCTCCAGTTGCTTTATTAAGAAGTAAGCTGTAGATATGTACGAGGAGAAATAGGGAACGTTAAACAAAACGTCTTTCAGATATGTTTAAGCTTTGCAGTCGAGAACAAAAGGTTTGGCTCTGCAGACAGACCCCTTTGATCCAAGCAAGGAAGGAGATAAGGTTTAGTGGGCATGTGCTGAGGAGGCTGCTAACTTTCAAATGAGGTGTAAAACAGAAGTCTTAATAAAAATAACACCTCAAAATAAGAGGCAACATTCTCAAAAGCACCTGTAACTTTCCAAAGGGACTTAGGCACTTGGGAGGAATACTGATTTTCACTGTCATTTAGGCACTTATGAGCATTGGATCCTGTGGTAGTTTTGGTAAGAAGTGAAGTATTCACCCAGGCATCTATGCAAGTTTACAATTGGGTTATTATACGGTACCCTCTCTTTCACCCCCATCATTTCAGTTCAATGGGGTTTTCTTCAGTCACCGCCACGCAAGTGCCATGCTCCAGCTGCAGAAATGGCTGTGTCTCATGGGTGGATGAAGTGATGCTGAATACATAGGATCAGGTACAGTGCAACTGAGTTAATTTCAGTGGAACTGCACCTGCCCCCATCAGGGCCAGATCAGATCCATAAGACCCAGTCCTGCAACAAACTCCATGTGGGTTGCTCCTCAATCCTACACCAAGTCCCATTGACTTCAGGTTGCAGGGAACCTCCAGAATGGAATTAATTACCCAGTAAAGTGCTTTGGGGTCCTTCTTGTTGAAAGAAGTGATATACATCTAAGATAGCATCAAGAAAGCATTAGCTATAGATTAAAGGTCTTTGAGGCTGGGACTGTCTTTTTCTTTTGTGTTTGTACGGCGCCTAGAACAAGGGGATCCTGGACCATGCCCAGTAATGGTCATGCTACTATGGCAAGACAAATAATAATAATTAATAAATGTTAACTTAGTTCCACAAAAATGTGTGTGGGAGATTTAAAATGCTAATGCGTGTTACCCAAAGTAAACATGGGGGGGAGGAATAGCTCAGTGGTTTGTGCATTGGCCTGCTAAACCCAGGGTTGTGAGTTCAATCCTTTAGGGTGCCACTTAGGGATCTGGGGCAAAATCAACACTTGGCCCTGCTAGTGAAGGCAGCAGGCTGGACTCAATGACCTTTCAGGGTCCCTTCCAGCTCTATGAGATAGGTATATCTCCATATATTATTATACATTTGCTGAATAAGTGACTCTACAAGAGTAACTAATTGGAGAAATAGAACAAAGTTTTGTCACAACCGGTAATACTTTATCCAGGAATAATATTCCACCCAGTGTAGTCCCCAGAAGGGAACTTATTTGCATATGTACTTCTTTGTGACTTGCTTTTAATTGCCTTTGAAGTTTTACCTCTACATGACCATTGCTATCTCAGTTTGGAACATAGGATTTGAAAACAAATTACAGATTAACAAGTTGAACCTATCTACGATCATCTCTTACAAATAGATTTTAGATCTGTATGAGTCAGAAGGAATATGCCTGTACCATAGTGGAGTCTGGCTATATTGCACTCTGATAAAGTGACACTCCTTTTATAGGGCTAGATCATTGATTGACCGCAATCCCTTGGTAAGGGGAAGAACAAAAGTTGTGCTGCTCTAGGAGCAGGCCAAGGGTCATTTAACTCACTGTTTAAAATGTGCCTCTAATTTCCAATTTGGACTTAATAACGACAATAATTTTGAAGGGGGAAGAATATTATTACTTTTTATTAATGAATCATTTTAAAAAAAAAGCACTGTAGTCATCTGGACTCAGAGCACTGCTGCTAGAAAATGTATATGAAGTTATAGATTTGAATTTACCTGTAATTTTTCCTCCTAAAATGTATCTTCTTTTTTTTTTCTATCCCAGGGCTGTGCCTTTTACTGGGGATTCACTTCTTGGATTGCTTATTATGTCAATCACCCCCGATACACTCCACCATGTATGTACCATGAAAATGACATTGTTTTTTAAATCTTTCTGGGCCCAACCTTGCGCTCACTGAAATCAGTGGAAGTTTGGGGCTTCACTTCAGTGGAAGTAGGATCAGACCATTTGCCTGCCCAAAGCATAGGCTTGCATTATTTGTCAGTAGAAAGATTAATGGAAGCATCACTCTTGTACTATGGCTGTGAACATATGTTACTGTTTAACCCAGTTTAATCATCACCGAGTTTTGTGAACATGAAATATTAACCAATTGAAAGAAACAGTGTGATAAATATTATCCTCACCTCTGCAATATGTTTACATTAAAAAATATACAAGGGGATAAGAGCTGGATGAGTATTTTCAAATGAGAACATTCTTGCTTGATATAGAAGCTGCCTTTTTATGAAAACTAAAAGATTTGTGAACCCAAGAAGGCTTTGTTAAATATTTGCAGCAACATTGGGGGAAAAAAAATCTTCATTTCTCCTTTTCTTTTTCATGTACAGTCTTCATTCATCATTTTGTACTTTTCTTTTTCTTGTGTTCCATTGTCGCACTACTAGTCTTTCTGGGTGTCTTTTTTGTCCAGTCATTGAACTTCCCTTTTTTCTTTTTTGTGTTCAGTCGTAATCACCAGAGTTTTCTTCCGTTCATGGGCTTGGTTGTCACACCTTCCTTTGGCTATTTCATTTTGCTGGCATTCCATCTTTGTACTACTCCTTTTTATTTTATTTTTGTTCTATGTGTGTTGTCAGGGCCCTGTCTGTGGGTTTGGGGAGAATACAGGATTTGCCCTGCCAATTTCAATTGCTCATATTAGTGTCACAGTGGGATATTTAAAACAAAAAAAGTTCAAAAATGGCATATTTTCAATTTTAAAAAATCATCACATTTTATTTTGAAAAATGGCATTGCCTCAAATGACCTTTTAAGTTTGTGTGGAAATGGCAACAGTGGATTGAACTTCTGTGTGAAAATGAACTCTTAGATTCTGGATCATTGAATCAGCAGGCACTGAACACAAGTATTTATTTGAAACGAATGCCCCCCCCCCTTAGAATAGGGTGAGTATCTAATGCCAAGGGCAGCCATTTTGTCTATTCCTTCTACGTTTCTCAGTGGAGGTCACCTCCACATTGGGTGCTCTTATTCCTGAAACTAATGCTCTTGAAAATGATGCTTCTGGAGTACACCTCAGTGAGCTGGATGGTACGATACTCAGATGGTTCAGCGAAGAATGATATGAATGTCAGCCCCTTCCTTTTGGGAAATATCCGTGGGCAGACCCCTGAGTCTCAGACCCAGAGACATTTTCTTTGGTGACACATAGGTGATTGGGGAATAGCATGCAGGAATAACAAGTTGAGCTAGGTTGAAACGGGAACTTGAAGAACATCTGATTAGCAGCCACATGCTCAGCAGTGGCAGCTGTGCTGGCCGTCCAGGCAAGTGCTGTCATGGCACGTCACCCTTGCCCAACTGAGGAGCTGCGTGTCAGCCCGAGTTGAGACGAGGTGGGTTTGGGAAGGAGGAGAGGCAGGACAGGGGAAGGAGCTGCAGAATCAATGACAGTGAGCATGCTCTGTGCGCCTAAAAACATGATTGAAGTTCTGGAGGAAGACTGCAACCCTCTGAGATGTTCATGGTGTAATACTATCATGATGCATGGATACCAAAGGGATAGGGAAATGTAGGTGTGGGTAGCTGAACATTGTAGGGACTAAATGTATTTATTGAGGTGATCTGGATGAGTTGCTGGTACTTGATATATGATGCCTTAGTGCTACAAAAAAGGAAGGGCAGGATACATCTCAGCTTCATTAATAGTGGAGGCAGTGTGAACTAGTTGATTAAAGCACCTCTGTTGGAAACAGAAGATCTGGCTTCTAGTCCCACTACTGCCATTAGCCTTTGGGTGACCTTAGGCACGTCTCTGTGCCTTCACTCCCCCATCTGTAAAATGGGGAGAATGATGCTTGCCTCCTCTGTAAAGAGTGGTGAGATCTATGGGTGAAAGGCGCTCTATGTATCACTATTAATTAGTGACAAAGAGACTGGCATTGACCCAAACACATTTGTTATTTGCATAATGCTCAGACAGTGTGGGTGAAATTCACCCTTGTGCAAAGTCCCCGAGGGACATAAGCATTTCTAGCACTCTGCACCAGGATAAACTTTAGTGAACTGTGCACATAGACCAAAGTGTAACTTATTATTTCCTTCTGTTTTCTAGCATTTGGCAACAGGCAAGTTATTTTTGCTGCCCTCGCTTTTCTGGTATGTACTCAAATAAAGTATTAAGGATACTTATGGGATAAAAGAGACTCATTATTTGTCAAGAGGAATAACCTTGTGTGAGTGAAGATTAATGCCTGGTCTTGCAGACCTTCAGCATGTCATTCGTTTTATTAATGTTAATGGATCTATTGAGCTTTCTGGGGCAGGAACAGTCCTTACGTTATTTGTGTGTATATTGCCTGCTACGTTGGTGCCCTGTCTGCGTTCCTTAAGTGTTACATCACGATGATAATGCAGAATTACATCCAAAGCTGAAGATTTAGGCAATTGCTATCACTTACCATAATTTCTCAAATGCTGTGATAAAATCAGATGGAAATATATCCCATACTGGCTTTCTAATAAAGTTGTCTTCCCTAAATAACATGCCTGCTGTCACCTGGCAACAGATTTTTAAAAAATAGGGGCATCTATGGATGAAGAATGGTGAAGATTTGTTTCTTCACCTAGTTTTCACCTTGTTTTCCCATTGACGGGGCTGCCATCTTCCCAGTATTTATGTGCTCGGGTGCTATTTTTACAGAGTAGCAATATCTCAGTGCAGCTACTTGGGCAAATCAGAAAGAAAGGCCTGTGCTCTGTAATCACCACAGGAAGGAGATCAGGCCACTGGGGCTGGTTTTGTAGCATAGCATTAGATCTGCTCCCCATGAGGGGCTAAAGTTCCGAATTACATATTTCTGAGCTGGTGATTTTTCTCCTCTGGGTCTCATCCACTCACAAATACAGTGATTTAGGAGCAGAATGGGATTAAAGTGCTGAGGTCTCTCCAGGAGAAAAGCTTCTAGGAGCCAGGAGTTAACACAGAGCCCAATTCTTTCCTCAAATACAGCCGTACATCTCCCATTGAAATTAATGGGAACTGTACATGTATATCTGACTGTACAGTTGGACCCATACATACTAGCATAGCGGGTCCATATATTAGTGTCTACTAAGTGAGATGGGGTGGTCCAGGGATGTATACGAATACACTAGTGTGAGAGCGTAGAACTCTGAGACAGTTGAATATGATGCTTTGATTATCACAGCTGGAGCACTGGGGATCTAGTTAAACAGAAGAACGCTCATGGAAGCTTATTTTCTGTCCCACTGGTCTCCTATTCACAAGTGCTGAGCATCCACAAATACCATCAAAATCATAGGCAGCTAAATGTGCTTATCCCCTTTGAAAATCAGGCCATATGAGTGTGGGCGGGATTCCAGAGATGCAACAGGAAAAGAGGAGAGTGACTGATTTAGACTGATCCCGGAAAGCCACCCTAATCTAGGAAGTGCTTCAGCATGTACTTAACATTAAGGAGATGTGTAAATGCTTCCCTGAATCGGAGCCATTAAGATCACAATTTTTGGCAGTGTTCAGATCCTGGAGACTCAACTACACCCCACGTTTTCCTGACCAGATCCAGGCTAGCGAAGTAGAGCTGGAGAGGAAATAGTTTTCCCATCCCGTGAAAATATTTGAGATTTCAGAATATTGTCTGTTCCGCAGGGAGATAAAACCAAGACCTTTCCATTTTTTTCCCACAGAAAAGTCCGTAAACAAACACAAGAACAGGCAGGAAGTTAAGGCACTCACCGGGCACACAGGAGTCCTAGGTTCAATTTCCTGCTCTTCCTAATGGGGAGTAGGGATTTGAAACTGGGGCTTCGCTAGCCCAGGTAAGTGTTCTAACCACCAGGCTTGACCAGAAGTTCCATCCTGTACCTGAAAAACCTTCCTGACAAAAGTTGTGTGGAAACTTTTTTCATGGAAAGCTTTGGTTTCGATGAATCAGCATTTTTCAACAACAAAAATTGCATTGAAAAATTTCCAACCAGTTTTCTAGCAAAGACAGACAGTATACTTATGTGAAGAAAGAACTTCATATAGTCACTGAAACCCTGAGGCTGAAAGCAGTAAGTGCTTAACTTAGTGTGTTGTGTCTGCAGGGGATCGTGTGTGAATCCAGTGATGCATACAGTATCTTACTGCCATCACGACCAAACCGTCTGTATCTCAAAGTCAGTAGAAATGGATTACCAATGCAGTTTGTGTTAACAATAAAAATAGTACTTATCCAAAGTAACAGCTTAGTAAAAGCAGTCCAACTTAAGTGGAATATTCTTTTTTATCATCTTTTATGTTTGATTGCCTGAAGAAATGGTTTTTAATTTTTTTTTCTGCAAAATACTGCAGACAGCAGTCAGTCCAGCGACAGGACCAGGTTTCAGGTCTGAGATCCAGGACATTTATACCATTGAGAAGGGAGCCATCTCCCAAGATACAAGTGCTTGCTTCTAGTCTTAGCAGGTTCTAAGACACTGAAGCCTAACATTGCAATATGTATGAAAAAACTATTTGAGGTCATTTTTAAAGGGTCCTAAAATATATGACTAATGTTTTTCTTCCTTCATGGCTTGTCTTTATCAGATACCTCTGATTTGTATTAAGTATGTGCTTCTACATTCATGGTAAACAACAGCACGGAGTAATTTAAGGAGCTCAGCAGGCCTTTCGGAAAGATGTTTCTATTTGGAGAAATAGAAGCAAGCCAGCCAAGAGATAAATTTGCACATAGGGTGCATTTGAAATTTAAGATGAAAAAAAAAATATGTACAACTCATTAAGGAGATAGAAAATGGTCACACATTGAAAATCAGAAGTTTTGCAAATTCCCAGATTTTAATTTTTTAAGACATTAGCTTAAGGGCTGGTTTCTATTTAGCTATACTTCTCCATTTGGAGGATTACCAGCCAAATTTTAAAGAGGGAGATAAAAGCTGATTACAGCTGACTGCAGCTGCAGCATCAAAGGTAAGCTAATAAGAATCCCGGCAAAAATGCCCCTAACTTGCTTTTACTTATAATTGATTACAGAATTAGTAGGTGTTAAGTATAATTTATGAATGGGTGGTGCTGCACAGTCATGTGTGTGTAACATATTTGGATTTGCGAAGTGTTTCATGTAATTATTTTTAACTTTGAAAATTTGTGTGTCTATTGTTTTGAAAAAGAAAAAAAAGCTGGGTGCTTATATATTTTTGTAAATATTATTTTTGTCTGGAATATACCAATTGTAGCCACTTTTATAGTATTTTGGAATAATTTTTCCTTTTCTAGCTATTGGCATTTTTTGAGGTGCAGAGGTTTTCTATTTTTTTATTCATCATGGGTAAAATATGCAGAAAAAAGAACTGGGTCTAATCCTGAAGTTCTTACACAGCCAAAATTAAACTTTTAAATAGATCTGATCAAAATGTCCCAATGAAAAACTTTTCTGCTGAAAAATGGGGTTTCTCCCAAACTGATTTTTTTCACATTAAAATGCCTTTTTTTTACATTTTTCAATTTTTGATGGAAAATTTCACAATGAAATGAAGCAAAATCTTCCATGTTGTTTAATTTCAAATTTAAATTTTCATTTCATTTTGGTTTTTGAAAATTGAAATATTTTTGAAATTTCAGATTTTTGATTTTTTCCTTCTCCCCTCCTTTTTCTTTTGTTGCCACTGAATATCGCAGAATGAACAATGTCTAGTTTGTTCATTTGTTTTCCCCTTCTTTTCCTTTTTCTTTCCTTTACCACTGTAACTTTTTAAAACTTCTCCATCGTAAAAGTTAGTATTAAAAGAAATATGAAATCATGTAAATGTGTAACATTTCAAAAGTTGAGGAGAATTTTTCAGTTTTCAAAACAGATATGAAACAATTTCAGTTTAAATTGACATGAAAATTGCGATCCATTTTGTTTTGATATTTTCTTGTGAAAAACAGAAAAATTGCTAAGAAAAAAAATAGAACTTTGTTGTTGTTGCTCCTGCTCAGAATTTTTCACTGGAGTTAAATGTCCTTTTTAAAAAAAGAAAAACAACCAGCACTAGTTTTCAATAACAGCAGCATTTTGCTTACTATTACTTGTATTGCAGTAGCAATTCAAGGCCCCAATTGAGATTGGAGCCCATTCATAGAATCATAGAACTTAAGATCAGAAGGGACCATTATGATCATCTAGTCTGACCTCCTGCATGATGCAGGCCACAAGAGTTGACCCACCCACTCCTGAAATAACTCTCACCCTTAACTCAGCTGTTGAAGTCCCCAAATCATGATTTGATGACTTCAAGCAGCAGATAATCCTCTAGCAAGCGACCTCTGCCCCATGCTGCGGAGGAAGGCGAAAAACCTCCAGGGCCTCTGCCAATCTACCCTGGAGGAAAATTCCTTCCCGACCCCAAATATGGCGATCAGCTGAACCCCGAGCATGCGGCCAAGATTCTCCATCCAGACACTTAGGAAAANCGCAGAGCCTCCGTTCCCAAAGGGAATAATGCCCCCTGATCTCTAGACTGGAGCGACTCTCAGCCAGCGTAAAACAGGAGGGTTTATTGAGCGTTGAACCCAGCATAGGAAACTCTCAGGGCCCTCAGGCCTGGCCTTCCTCAGCACAGCACATCTAAGTCTCCCCTGCATGTAGGTGGGCTCTGCCTGCTCTCTATCCCCAGTCCAGAGCCCCTGTGCTTTCCAGCTGGGCATCCGATATCACCACCCCCAAGCCCCGCCTCTGTCCATTGTCTTCTATCCAGGTAAACAGGGTCGCCTGGGCCTCCTCTCCTCTCAACCATCCTCTAGCTGGAACCAGCTGGTCAGGTCACCGGGGTCCTCTCTTTGCAGCCCATTGTCCTCCCACTGGCCGGAACCGGCTGTGACTCCTAAGTGAGGCCTCCCAGTCACCAGGTCACCAGTCACTGGGGTATCCATTCTCCAGGCCATTGGCCAGGGTCCCAAGTTCCATCGCTGGTCCTCTGTAACAACAAACTCCCTCTCCCATCACCTCGTTAAACCAGCAACACACAGTGAAACTGCGTCCCTCCTCTTCTGCATGCAAACCACTGAAAAAAACAAGAAACCCCCCCCACTTCGTCACACAAGTCCACAGCCAGGAGATGATGGTGGAGCCAGAAATTTGTCTTGCAAAATCCGTTCAATCAGCCTATTGTGGATGATCCCAAGGCTGTCTCTCCTGTGAGATCAAAGAGTCTGCTGCTATCTTGCAGGATTGCACCTACACTTCTCTCTGGAGCCAAGGTTAAAACCCTGGCCCGCTGAAGTCATTGGGAGCTTTGCCCTTGTGTTCAGTGGAGCCCAGATTTCACCTCAACAGTTCACCCAGTGCATGGTTTTCTGGGGCATCTGGGTTCTCACAATGAGTGTAACATATTTCCCTTTGAATGGGTTTCTCAATATTTTTTTTAACGCTCTGCTATTCTTTTGAATGCAGAGTTTAATCCTATTGCTGGAATCAACCAGTCATGCAGTTATCTGGTAACATCCTAAATGTGTNCCAGAGCCTCCATTCCCAAAGGGAATAATGCCCCCTGATCTCTAGACTGGAGCGACTCTCAGCCAGCGTAACACAGGAGGGTTTATTGAGCATCTGAACACAGCACAGGAAACTCTCAGGGCCCTCAGGCCTGGCCTCCCTCAGCACAGCACATCTAAGTCTCCCCTGAATCTAGGTGGGCTCTGCTTGCTCTCTATCCCCAGTCCAGAGCCCCTGTGCTTTCCAGCTGGGCATCCGATATCACCACCCCCAAGCCCCGCCTCTGTCCATTGTCTTCTATCCAGGTAAACAGGGTCGCCTGGGCCTCCTCTCCTCTCAACCATCCTTTGCTCCCCTCTAGCTGGAACCAGCTGGTCAGGTCACCGGGGTCCTCTCTTTGCAGCCCATTGTCCTCCCACTGGCCGGAACCGGCTGTGACTCCTAAGCAAGGCCTCCCAGTCACCAGGTCACCAGTCGCTGGGGTATCCATTCTCCAGGCCATTGGCCAGGGTCCCAAGTTCCATCGCTGGTCCTCTGTAACAACAAACTCCCTCTCCCATCACCTCGTTAAACCAGCAACACACAGTGAAACTGCGTCCCTCCTCTTCTGCATGCAAACCACTGAAAAAAACAAGAAACCCCCCCCACTTCGTCACACAAGTCCACAGCCAGGAGATGATGGTGGAGCCAGAAATTTGTCTTGCAAAATCCGTTCAATCAGCCTATTGTGGATGATCCCAAGGCTGTCTCTCCTGTGAGATCAAAGAGTCTGCTGCTATCTTGCAGGATTGCACCTACACTTCTCTCTGGAGCCAAGGTTAAAACCCTGGCCCGCTGAAGTCATTGGGAGCTTTGCCCTTGTGTTCAGTGGAGCCCGGATTTCACCTCAGTTCACACAGTGCATGGTTTTCTGGGGCATCTGGGTTCTCACAATGAGTGTAACATATTTCCCTTTGAATGGGTTTCTCAATATTTTTTTTACCGCTCTGCTATTCTTTTGAATGCAGAGTTTAATCCTATTGCTGGAATCAACCAGTCATGCAGTTATCTGGTAACATCCTAAATGTGTAACAGTGACCATGCTTTAATTTGTTTTGCAGATGTGTGAAGCTGGAAATCATTTTATCAACGTCGCTTTAGTCCAACAAAATCACTCAGGTTTGTCTCCCCCTTACTTCCCTCCACCCCACCTACTTCATANTGCAGCTCCTCTCCCCTCCCCACCGCTGCTGCCCCACCCAGGGCAGGGGGCTGGGGAAAGCACCAGGACCTCCATACCCAGTCCACTGCACCAGAATGACAGCAGGGGCTTCCCCACTGGGCAGGGATGTGGGTGCCCCAGCCTGCTTCCTCCTGCGTGGGTGGCAGGGGGCAGCCCTGCTCTGCTGTCTCTGTCACAGCCAGGGAAGGAAGCTGCAACCTCCTACTTTGTTGCACCCCGTCCCTGCCTCCCCTATGGCCAGACCCCCTTCTTCTCTCCTTTGACCGCTCCACAGGCCGAAGGGTCCTGGCAGGAGTATAGTGCCCCCACTTCCCCATTTGCTGCCCATGGCCAAATTGATCTGGACCGGTGTCAGCAGGGCTCCCATGGAGAAGTGAGTTATAATATAAAATATATGGAGATATACCTATCTCATAGAGCTGGAAGGGACCCCGAAGGGTCATCCAGTCCAGCCCCCTGCCTTCACTAGCAGGACCAATTTTGCCCCAGATCCCTAAGTGGCCCCCTCAAGGATTGAACTCACAACCCTGGGTTTAGCAGGCCAATGCTCAAACCACTGAGCTATCCCTCAAGTTCTGGCACTTTTTTTTTCAGGACTCAAGCATTGGTGCCAGCAGGTGCTGTCTGTCCTATGGTTACACCTGATGGCAACTTCAGCCACTAGGTGTGAGCGTACTGATTCTACTCTGAGGCGGTGAATGGTCCCATGCTGAGAGCAGTGTCTCTCTGCAGGTTTGTAGGGCGTATGCGAGACCCACTGGTCAGCGTGTCGTATTGGTCCTCTGAGCCCCACAGCACAGGAGTCTGTTGCAGCCCCAGCTCGCGCTGTGGAGACTTGTGCTTTTAGCTCTGGAGGTTCCTTCCTTCCCCTGTGTCGGTGCAAACGGTAGCGGTCGTAGGTGCAATGAGGCCGGTGATCCCTGATGTACTTACATTGTGGGTTTGTTTGTGTTTTCTTCTTTCCCAAAGGGAATAAAGCCTCTTTTCCAAGTCCAACTTACAACCCCTTCACATGGCTATTCACACTGGTTTCCTGTCCCAACTACACATATGAGGTATGCTGTTTTCTTCTCTGCGTGGGGGAAGGGCAGCCCAGTCAGGTCACAGCCCAGGGTGCACCAAGCGTGCTCACGGTGAACATCCCTCCTCTTTAGTGCAGTCTTCTCAACTCCAGACACCCAGACACATCGCAGGCCACAGAATCTTGCCCACCCCCTCCTGTAATAGACCCCTAGCTTCTGGCTGAGTTACTAAAGTCCTCAAAGCTTGATTTAAAGACTTCAAGTTACAGAGAATCCACCATTTACACTAGTTTAAATCTGCCAGTGACCCATGCTGCAGAGGAAATCAACCCCACCCCACCCCCAGGATCTCTGCCTATCTGACTTGGGGGGAAATTCCTTTCAGACCCCAAATGTGGCGGTTAGTTAGACCCTGAACAAGTGGGTGAGACCCACCAGCCAGACACCTGGGAAAGAATTCACTGTAGTGTCCATCTAGTGTCCCATCACTGGCCATTGGGGATTTTTGCCACTGGCAGTCACCGATGGTCCACATGCCATTGTAGGCAGTCCCATCATACCATCCCCTCCGTAAACATATCAAGCTCGGTCTTGAAGCCAGTAAGGTGTTTTGCCTCCACTGCTCCCCTTGGAAGGCTGTTCCAGAACTTCCCTCCTCTGGTGGCCATTTGTATATATGCATTTGTTCTTGTGTCCACATTGGCGCTTAACTTAAATAACTCCTCCCCGGTATTTATCCCTCTGATGTATTTATAGGGAGCAGTCATCTCTCCCCTCAGCCTTCGTTTGATTAGGCTAAACAAGCCCAGCTTTTTGAGTCTCCCCTCATAAGGCAGGTTTTCCATTCCTCTGATCATTCTAGTAGCCCTTCTCTGCATCCTCCTCCCCAGAACAAATGCTCCCAACTGACCCTCAGAGTCACCCCCATCCTCCCGTGCAGATGATTCCCTCACTCCCATCTGACGTATTGGATGCTCACCTTTTATCCAGCCACCCAACTCATTCTACCTCCTATCCGCAGTGCAGTAAAGACACCCAACCTTCTCTGCTTCCAGTGGATGGCAGTGGGAGCCGTTGTGTACAGAGTACAGTTAAAACCTTGCCATAGACAGAATTAACAATTCTTCTTTCTTCATGTAGATTGGGTCTTGGATTAGTTTTACGGTGATGACACAAACGCTGCCAGGTAAGACAATCGCCAACTGGAAGCGAATGAGATGTAAATGCGTTACTGGCAAAAGTGAATTTCGTGAACCTAAAATCACCCCAAAGAATAATTGATGGACTATCACCACCAAATCTTCCTTTGTACCCCTATCACATTACTCTTCAAAGTGTCATCTTTAGGAAGCTGGGTACCGGGTGGAGCTGGTCAACATTTTCCAAAAAACAGTTGTGGTGGTGTTTGAAAACTTGCCTTTTTTGGACATCAGTGATATGTGTGAAAAATTATTCTTTTAAAATATTTTGTAAATAAAAAAATCTGAAATTTTATCAAAAATTGGATAGATTTTTTTTCATTTACCATTCATCATTTTTCAAGTATGACATTTTCTGTTTGTTTGTTTTTTAATTGGTCTTTATTTAAAAGAAATTTCACCAGGGACCAGATTTCCAAAGGCACTGAGGGCACCTAAAAATGCAGATAGGCGCCTCTTGGGATTTACAGAAGTGCTTAAGTGAGTTAGGCACCTAACTCCCATTGAAAGCCTGCATAGAATCTTTTGAAAATGCCACTGGGGCCTATCTGTGTCTTGAGGTGTCTAAATTCCTCTGGAAATCTAGCCCCATATGGCTAAGCTGACCAAAAAATTCATTTGATTTTTTTTTTTTTTTTAACCAGAAAATAAGAAATGCTACACATATAATTTTGCAATTAAAATAAATACTTTGAACAATTAAATAAAAGTGATTTCAAGACTGGATGAACATTTTCATGACAAACTAACTGAAAATGATTTTTATTTTTTAAATTTATCACAATGTAAACAAAAATATTTTCCAAGCAGCTTTATACATAGTTACTATAGGAAAGACGTGAGTGTGTAGCGAGGGTCATGGTGCTATTGAGTTAAGAGGCAAGTAACAGAATGAGCTGCAGGATACTTATCCTTCCCCTGCTTGCCCTGACATCTCTCAGCAATGCTTTTTGTTTTGCTAAATGATGCCGTAGAGTTCACATCTGATGCCCTGTGCTGTTCTAATTCTTCTTCCATTCATTGTATTCTTCCTTGCAACACTTTCCACTCTCTTGCCTTGTTAGCGCCTGGTATATTGTGTTGGCGCATTTTCTGGAAGCCAGATTAATGAACCCGCAAAAGCCTCCTCAAAGTGGCTACCTATTTATATAGATTAAAATTGATTGGTGTAGTTTGTGGCCACGTAAGTGTACCATGCCACTGGTATCTCTCCACCACCACAATGTGCTTATGTTTCTAATACCTTCTGCCTTGTTTGATGTACACTTACGGTATGTCTCCACCGCAGTCCGTGGTGTGATTGCAGTATGGGTACACAGACCTGCGCTAGCGCAGCTCAAAGCAGCAGTGTAGGCACAAATGTTACTAGCCCAATGTCCATGCCCCCACGGCTACACTATTATTTGTGGATGTGCTGGCATAGGTAAAGCTAGTGCAGGTACGTCTACCCATGTTGCAGTTACCCCGCAGTTTAGGCATACCTTAAGGTCTAAGACTTTATACGCCTGGTAGTAGGTACCTTTAGCAATGCCAATGGTCTTTTTTTTCCTGGCATGTTACCTTCTGACAGACTAGATTGTGCCTTTAGGGCCTGATTTAGCACCCACTGAAGTCAATGTGACTGTCTTCTTTCACTTCAATGGGCTTTGGATGAGGGCCTTAAAACAAGAGTCGGGGCACACTGCCACAGAGAGATCACCCCTCAGAGAGGCACATTTCCTCCTTTCAGGCAGGAAAGGTCGTAACTTGCCACACCCCTTGATGGGTGAGAATTCTTAGCTTCAAGCACGTGAAATCCTGGCCCCAGTGAAGTCAATAGCAAAATGCCCATTGACTTCAGGAGGGTCAAGATTTTACCCCACGTGTCTACTCACATGCTTAAAAATAAGCAGTGGTTTGTTTGTTTTTCTGGATTAGGGCCTTGACATAACTGAAAAACAGAACGAATAGCCCAAATTATATTTGAATATAATCCACGATCAACAAACCAGAGAATTCAACAGCTCACATCAACCCCCCCCGTCATAGTTCCCATCCAAATTACATGGCTATTCAAAATAGTAAGGAAGAATTGTCCAGTGTTTAGGGCATTAGTCTAGGACTTGTGACCTGGGCACAAGCTCTCCCTCAGCCACAGACTTTCTGTGTAACCTAGGGCAAGTCACTTAGCCTCTCGATGCGTCAGTTCCTCATCTGTACAATGGGGATAATAGCCCTTTCCTACCTCACAGAGATATGGCGAGGATAAGTACATTAAAAGACTGTGAGGGATGCAGATACTACGGTAATAGCGCTGGTCGTGAATTATTTGATGAAATATTTTTTCATCAGAAAATGATGCTTCTCAAGAAAACAAAACTTTTTGCAGGAAAAGGTTGGTTTTGATGAGTTTCCCATTTGGAAATCATTGATTTGGGGGGGAAAATAAAGCTTTGAAATTATCAAAACATCCCATTTCAACATTGGCAAAACAAAATTTCTGATTTTGGTGTGAAACAACTTTTTGTTTCAAATGTAAGTTAATTTACAGTGAATTTTAAAAAATGTAAAAAAGGTTAAAATCAAAGCTAAATGTTTCAATGGACCCAATCCGATTTTTTTTCGATGACAATTTTTTAGATTTTCGACTTTTCATCCTAATTTTGAAACAGGAAATATTGTTGAAGTCTCAAAAATTCTCCCAGGATGGGAAAACCATTTCCCACCCAGCGCTAGACAACGATGGGGGTATGTAAGATACACAGATGTGCTTAAGAAATGTAATTTAAAACACTGTGCTGAGAGTGGCGCATGCTGTAGGGATCCACCTTCCATTTTATTCATGGTAAATATGAATGTTGTTGACACACATTTTCTTCTTTGCAGTTGGAATTTTTGCTTTCCTGATGGCCATCCAGATGTCCCTCTGGGCCCAAAAGAAACACAGGCTCTACCTGAAGAAATATAATATGGGTGCGCTTAGGAAAACAGCCATGATTCCATTCATCTTCTAAGCTCTTCAAGCACTAGCCGCCCATATTCACTGTTTGAGAACTGATTCTGGAAACAAATGAACCCTTTCATTTAGTAACCAAAGAAGGCTTAGGCAAGAATTGTTGGGTATCATTTTCAGACAATTAACATCCGAATGGGGCGTTTTGAATTAAGTGAACAGAATCTGGCTTTGAACCCTCGGTGTGTGTTAGACGATATGATTTAATTCGATTTTGTGCAATGGAGCTAATCAGGAAGACAGGCAACTCTGTCTTGTGAATGTTGGGCCAAATCATCAGCTGGTGTAAATGGGTGTTGCTCTGTTTCAAGCCCATGGGGTGCTGCTGATCTACTCCCTGTGAGGAGCTGGCCCTTTTAAGGTTCAATAGCAAACGCAGATCAGATTCTGAGCGTTTTGCATTGCAGGAAATGCCACAGCTTTAACTGTATTCAAAGCAGCATGTTCTGTGTAAATCCCTCTAAGCTATACCACCAAACAGTGTTGGTTCATACAGTATTGATTAGGGTAGCTTTGCAGTTTTGTTTTACTGAACCAGTTCCTGACTACAAGCAAGTTGTTTGATCATGCAAACTGGCTTAAAGTCAGCACAGTGGAGAAGTCTGGTTTTTTTCCAGGAGGCAGCATGGCCTAAGTGGATCGAGTGAGTATTAGGCGAATGAAGTTCTAATTCCAGTCTTATGAACATAAGCACTACCACAATGGGTCAGACCAACGGTCCGTCTAGACCAGTATTCTGTTTCCAACTGTGGCTGGTACCAGAGCGTCGGGGGAGTGCTCAAAACAGGGCAGTTATGGTGTGATCCATCCCTCTCTTCCCCTCCCGGCTTCTGGTAGTCCCAGGTTTAGGGTCACCATAAGTATGGCCCACCTTGCCATTTATGTGTTCTGTTGCCATGAGGAAATCACTTGAATCCAGATGATGACACCATCTCTCATGCTGAGTTAATCACACCAGAATTAATGGAACTGTTTGTGCAGTATGTTTCTACTCAGTGTGAGTAATGGGATCACAAATTGGTCTGTAACCTCTCAGTGCCTCAGACTTTCCATCTCAGGCTAACACTTATCCTCTGTTTATAAAGCACTTTGAGATCCTGAGATGTAACCTGTACCTAAATACCAATTATTACTGAAAGGGAGAGGATCCCCACCAGAATTCAGGGCCTATCTTGGTTCAAACATGTCAGGACAGGTACTCAGCTGGTGCAAATGGGCAGTGCTTCATGGATCTCGTTTGGCATCGCGTGCATCTTGAGGTTGCTTTTGGAAATCAAGCCCTGGTTTGAGTTGCTTAGTCAGTTTTTTCTTTGCTTTTCTTTTTTGAGTGTCATTATTCTTTTCAAAGGGAATGTCTTTTATTCAAATCCCTGGAAACTCTACGTAACTTCATTTGCAGGTCAATTACTCCCTTAGTACGGAGTAACACAATTTTTAGAGGCAAAGTATGATGGAATTGTAGTAGCTTTGGAGAGCAAAGGGGCCAGAGTTGCCTCATGAAACATTAATGCACGAAACCCCACATCTTCAGATCTTCATTCTATTTATTTGGCACCTTAATAGATGCTTCTCACATCCTCATGGCAGGTTAAAAAGCCTGGCTGAAAACTTCAATGATTAGTGTAGAACCAAGCTACAGCAGCAAAGCAGGACAAGTTCAGGCTCTGAGAGAAACTGTTCTCTTGCCTAGCAGCAGCATGCTCAAGTGCTCTAACAAAGTTAATTTGTCCAGTAAATTGGGTTCATATCCCTCTTCAAATGTCTAATCTACAGGCTTGCAGTGTTTATCCTGTTAGCAAGACAAGCAACGAGTTATGTGTGTTGACTGTAGTGTCTGTTATAAATATTCAAGTGAAATAGTAGCCAAGACACATTGTAAGTTTCAGCAATTCAGCTAGACTGGTAGGTAGAGTGAAATATGTTGTTTTAAAAGCTTGGAAAGGAAGAAAACAACTGAGTTTAGTTACATGGCGAGGGTAAGAAAGAGAAGGAAATAAGAAAAAGGGTTGACTTGAAAATTGTTTACGGTAATGATGAAAGGGAAAAGCATATATGAATTTTTGCCTGTGACAACATCTTTGGTGGACCCATAAGTCCTGGGAGATGCACATATCAGTAAAACGCAGCGGATTACACTGAAACAGATTAGAAACGTGAGGTGACATGGTGCGTACCAAATAAATCTTGTGTAAGGATGATGTATGTAAAGAATAATTGCATTTAATTTTGGTAATGTAAATACATAATTTCCCATATATTTTTTTAAACCGGTGAGCTGTTAACACCTGGCATTTTTTTTTCATTGCTGCCAATATATATACCAGAATCACTGTGAGCAACCAATTAGTTAATATTATGTCCCATAATAAAGATCTATTTTAGAAGATGGTATTTGCTGTATGCTTTTGTGTTTCAACTTCCAAGTACATTCTTTGTAAAGATGTGTTTTATAGACTCGTACAAATATAGGGTTCAAAGGGACCTCAAAAGGTCCCCTAGTCCATCCCCCTGCTCTGAGGCAGGAGAAAATAGACCTAGACTATCGCTGACAGGTGGTTGTCTAACCTTTTTTAAAAACCTCCAATGACCAGGATTCCCCAGCCTCCTTTGGTAACTATTCCAGCACTTAACTATCCTTATAGCTAGAAAGCAACTTTTACATTAAAGATTGGATTTTTTTTCCTGAAAGATATGTCCTAGGAATTATTTGGGGGAAGTTCTGGGGTCAGGAGGTCAGACTCAATGATCACAATGGTCCCTTCTGGCTTTGGAATCTATGAATAACCTAAATCTCTCTCGCTGCAGATTAAGCCAATTACTTCTTATCCTAGCTTCAGTGGACATGGAGAACAATTGATTAATGTCCTTTTTATAACAGCCCTTAACATATGTGGAGATGGTTATCAGATCCCCCCCCCCCGCCCAGTCTTCTTTTTCTGAAGACAAAATATACCCCTAGTTTCCCCCACCCCCTTTCCACCTATCAGGCCAGAAACCCAGCCAAAGAGGGAAATTAGGTTGGTGTGGCATAATTTTGTTCTTGACAAATCTATGTTGGCTATTTACTTATCACCATATTATCCTCTAGGGGTTTACAAAGATGGGTGACTAGAGGGCACTGTGGAGCCGGGAAGGATACAGGTATGAAGCGGGGCCAGGAAGGGTCTGTGGGAAAGGCCTGTGGACAGGCTGAGGTAGGAAGAAGCCCAGGGAGGAAGCAGCATGCTCATCTGTATAGACACACCTTGCCTGCTTCATACAGGGTCACTGAGCTGAAACCCAGTTTTGAGGGAGAACCTGAGTTCCCCTACCAGCCACAGGAAGGAGGCATGAGGGCCCCTGATCTAAGGAGATACGGACTTTTGAGAGCCCTAAGACTTTCAAGGGGGTGTACGGACCTCAGAGCCCAGAATCAGAGGGCTGAAACCTGCTGTGAGGACCTTGACCTTCTGTTTGTTAGACTTTGTGTTACCCTGGAAGTGGGGATGGGACTCGAAGTGACCTGGCCAGAGAGTCGAGTGAGTCACAAGCAGAGACACAGGGTCAGAGGCAGCTGTTGGCAGTAGAGCCTACTACACCACACCAAGCCATGACAGGGTACCCCAGCCAGCAAGTCAACTCATCTCAAATTGCTTGAAGACTTTGTTAAGCATCAGAGCCTTCTATCTTGGGGAATGTGGATTTCAATCTCCGTTTAGCTGACACTCTTTATTCAAAGTGTCTCACACCTTCAGATATATATGCCTGTCTCCCATTGTCTTTAGATCCTTTAGGAGGAATTAAAGCTACTAGAGCCTCCCCTGGGATAGTGCTTGGGGTGTGCTACAGACCGCCGGGATCCAGTTTGGATATGGATAGAGACCTCTTTAATCTTTTTAATGAAGTAAACACTAATGGGAATTGTGTGATCATGGGAGACTTTAACTTCCCAGATATAGACTGGAGGACAAGTGCTAGTAATAATAATAGGGCTCAGATTTTCCTGGATTTTCCTTGGTTCTTCAACACCAAGTAGTTGAAGAACCAACAAGAGGGGATGCCATTTTAGATTTGGTTTTGGTGAGTACTGAAGACCTCATAGAAGAAATGGTTGTAGGGGACAACCTTGGTTCGAGTGATCATGAGCTAATTCAGTTCAAACTAGATGGAAGGATAAACAAAAATAGATCTGGGACTAGAGTTTTTAATTTCAAAAGGGCTAACTTTAAAGAATTAAGGAAATTAGTTAGGGAAGTGGATTGGACTGAAGAACGTGTGGCTCTAAAGGTGGAGGAAGCCTGGAATTACTTCAGGTCAAAGTTGCAGAAACTATCAGAAGCCTGCATCCCAAGAAAGGGGAAAAAACTCATAGGCAGAAGTTGTAGACCAAGCTGGATGAGCAAGCATCTCAGAGAGGTGATTAAGAAAAAGCAGAAAGCCTACAAGGAGTGGAAGATGGGAGGGATTAGCAAGGAAAGCTACCTTATTGAGGTCAGAACATGTAGGGCTAAAGTGAGAAAGGCCAAAAGCCATGTAGAGTTGGACCTTGCAAAGGGAATTAAAACCAATAGTAAAAGGTTCTATAGCCATATAAATAAGAAGAAAACAAAGAAACAAGAAGTGGGACCGCTAAACGCTGAGGATGGAGTGGAGGTTAAGGATAATCTAGGCATGGCCCAATATCTAAACAAATACTTTGCCTCAGTCTTTAATGAGGCTAATGAGGAGCTTAGGGATAATGGTAGGATGACAAATGGGAATGAGGATATGGAGGTAGATATTACCACATCCAAGGTAGAAGCCAAACTCAAACAGCTTCATGGGACTAAATCGGGGGGCCCAGATAATCTTCATCCAAGAATATTAAAGGAACTGGCACATGGAATTGCAAGCCCATTTAGCAAGAATTTTTAATGAATCAGTAAACTCAGGGGTTGTACCGTAAGACTGGAGAATTACTAACATAGTTCCTATTTTTAAGAAAGGAAAAAAAAGTGATCCGAGTAACTATAGGCCTGTTAGTTTGACATCTGTAGTATGCAAGGTCTTGGAAAAAATTTTGAAGGAGAAAGTAGTTAAGGACATTGAGGTCAATGGTAATTGGGACAAAATACAACATGGTTTTACAAAAGGTAGATCGTGCCAAACCAACCTGATCTCCTTCTTTGAGAAGGTAACAGATTTTTTAGACAAAGGAAACGCAGTGGATCTAATTTACCTTGATTTCAGTAAGGCATTTGATACGGTTCCACATGGGGAATTATTAGCTAAATTGGAAAAGATGGGGATCAATATGAAAATTGAAAGGTGGATAAGGAACTGGTTAAAGGGGAGACGACAACGGGTCATACTGAAAGGTGAACTGTCAGGCTGGAAGGAGGTTACTAGTGGAGTTCCTCAGGGATCGGTTTTGGGACCAATCTTATTTAATCTTTTTATTACTGACCTTGGCACAAAAAGTGGGAATGTGCTAATAAAGTTTGCGGATGACACAAAGCTGGGAGGTATTGCTAATACAGAGAAGGACCGGGATATCATACAGGAAGATCTGGATGACCTTGTAAACTGGAGTAATAGTAATAGGATGAAATTTAATAGTGAAAAGTGCAAGGTCATGCATTTAGGGATTAATAACAAGAATTTTGGTTATAAATTGGGGACACATCAGTTGGAAGTAACAGAGGAGGAGAAGGACCTCGGAGTATTGGTTGATCACAGGATGACTATGAGCCGCCAATGTGATATGGCCGTTAAAAAAGCTAATGCGGTCTTGGGATGCATCAGGCGAGGTATTTCCAGTAAAGATAAGGAGGTGTTAGTACCGTTATACAAGGCACTGGTGAGACCTCATCTGGAATATTGTGTGCAGTTCTGGTCTCCCATGTTTAAGAAGGATGAATTCAAACTGGAACAGGTACAGAGAAGGGCTACTAGGATGATCCGAGGAATGGAAAACCTGTCTTATGAAAGGAGACTCAAAGAGCTTGGCTTGTTTAGCCTAACCAAAAGAAGGCTGAGGGGAGATATGATTGCTCTTTATAAATATATCAGAGGGATAAATATCAGGGAGGGAGAGGAATTATTTAAGCTTAGTACCAATGTGGACACAAGAACAAATGGATATAAACTGGACATTAGGAAGTTTAGACTTGAAATTAGATGAAGGTTTCTAACCATTAGAGGAGTGAAGTTCTGGAATAGCCTTCCAAGGGGAGCAATGGGCGCAAAAGACATATCTGGCTTCAAGACTAAGCTTGATAAGTTTATGGAGGGGATGGTATGATGGGATAGCCTAATTTTGGCAATTAATTGATCTTTGACTATTAGCGGTAAATATGCACAATGGCCTGTGATGGGATGTTAGATGGGGTGGGATCTGAGTTACTACAGAGAATTCTTTCCTGGGTGCTGGCTGATGAGTCTTGCCCACATGCTCAGGGTTTAACTGATCACCATATTTGGGGTTGGGAAGGAATTTTCCTCCAGGGGAGATTGGCAGAGGCCCTGGAGGTTTTTCGCCTTCCTCTGCAGCGTGGGGCACGGGTCACTTGCTGGTGGGTGAGATTCTGTGGCCTGCGTTGTGCAGGAGGTCAGACTAGATGATCATAATGGTCCCTTCTGACCTTAAAGTCTATGAGTCTATAACCCCTGGAATGGGTGTTTACTGGAATTCAGATTCCTATGTAGAGGGGAATAGGGCAATTGCCTCCTGATTACGTAGGCAAAGAAATAGGGCTATATTAATTTGAATTCTATTATATATTCAAGGCAGACTTGACACTGATACATCTCACCCCACCCTGCACCGGAAAAGTCGTTCTCAGCAACCAGCTATCAACAGGAGACAGGCTTAACTTTGGAAGGCAACCAAAGACACTGAAATCAGATCCTGTTAGAAGCAACTAGTAAATAAATGCAGGTGCATCGGACTGCAAAGTGGCTCAGCACAATTCAATACTAGATGGGTCCTTCTTGTCTGCCCAAGAGGCAGCAACACTGTAAACTTACTGATAAGTAAATGAAAGAGCAACCCCCTGACTCATATGCCAGGTTGATGCAGTTAACATTCACATGCATCTAAGGAGATTCTTCACTAAGCTTCTAGGTTTGGGAAACATTGTCAGTGACAGAAGCTATGGGTTGGGGGGTGAGAACCAAAAACACCCCACAAAACTTTCCCACATGCCTCGCAGATGGGTCTGTAACCAAAAAATGATACTCTACACAGGGCCGGCTCTACTGTTTTTGCCACCCCAAGCAGCGCGCCGAATTGCCACCGCAGACGGCGGGGGAAGTCCGTGTGTCGTTAGGGCGGCACACACGTTTCCGCGGCGGCGGCGGCAATTCGGCGGCAGTTTCTGTCTTCAGCCGGAAGACAGAAGCCGCCGAATCGCCCCCGTGGGCAGCTGAACATAGAAGCCGCCGCCGAATTGCCGCCGCCGCAGAAACGCGCATGCCGCCGTAACTGCACACGGATTGCCCCCGCCGTCCGCGGTGGCAATTCGGCGCGCTGCTTGGATCGGCAAAAACACACGGACTGCCGCCCCTTGCAGATTGCCGCCCCAAGCACCTGCTTGGAATGCTGGTGCCTGGAGCCGGCCCTGACTCTACATGATTAAAAGCCTGTTCCCCTAGACTTAAGAGAAGACCTGAGAAGCAGCTCCTTCTCAGATGTTCCACCGCTCTCGCTCAACTAGCTCTGGCAGCCCATTTCTGATGATTTAGCAGCCCACAGATTTCCAAGGCAGTTCTAAATCCTGGACCCAATTTCTCATTGTGTCATGGCAACTTTGGATGCAACTAGGCAACACTTTGCATCTTAAAAAGAGGTAGTGGGTTAGAATCTGGATTGGCCTGCAATTTTCCACAGAGATCTCTTCATTTCAGCCTCCCAAATGGCAAACCAAGGTTTTCCAGAAGGGAAGGCCGAAAACTAGGCCCCTAAAGCAATATATTGCCACACGTGCAGGTGGCCGGATTGTTCCAAAGTTCTCAACATCCAGCAGCTGTTATTGAGAGCCATTGGAGCTGCTTGGTGCTCAGCATGTTTGAAAATAGGGCCATTTACTTAGTATATGTATGTGCTGTTGTGAACCTACATGCAGGACCCTGATTTCAAAATCTTAGCTTGGGGTGTCTAGTTAAATGCCTGCCATACAAGACATACACTATATCCTCCACTTTCCATATTAGTTGACTATAAAGGAATGAGAGTAATAACATCATCCTTTTATGGTGAAAATATAGCCAAAAAGAGATCTAGTAGGACAGATGAATAAAAGGAGTTTCCCCTCCCTTTTAAAACTCATATTACCATCAAAATACTCTTCATTTCACATTGTTTCGTATAAATTCAATGACTCTGAATTGGCTTTTATCACACTTGAAACCAGGATAAAGCAGCCTGATATCAAAGAGAGCCTACTGTGATAGTTAAGTGTATTAAAATAAAAATCACTGAATGCAAAGACTTGTACATCAATATAGAAGGGGAAGAAAACTACAGACTCATTTATCTAGTTACAGTTGCCACAAGTGCTGCTAAAGTCAAAGCAAATTCAAGCCACAAAGAGTTTTCCAAGAAGATAATATTTCCTGTGTGATGTTTTATTTGCAGATCTTTTCTATTTTTTAGTTAGCTGTGAGATTTGTCTTGAACGCACATTCCCCATCAGCAGCATTCGTTAAAGGTTTTAGAGGAATGTACAATATGCTAATTCCAGGATTTGCATAGATAAGCTGAAATGAAATTTTAGGTTGTGATTGCATCAGACTGGATATCTGCTCTTTGTTCTTATTGGTGTGAAAAGTCTTGGTTGAGTCCCCTAATGCACATAATTAATAAGAATAATAATAACCTTCACAGAGCAAAGGATTTGTGGCAATGTTTGCTCAGTGCCACTGTGGTTTGATAAACTTATTTTTAAAAGTCCTAACATGGATCAGCCTGAGTTTTCTTTTCCCTGCACACATGAATCTTTAGCCTCTTTGTTTGATGCTTTACACTCTTGCAGTACGGACTTCGGCTCAGTAGGTGAAACGAGCGAAATAGCTGGGCATTTGATTATTTGTATGTGGTAAAAATGACAAAATGCTAAGCACTTCACAGGGATCTGGGCATACAAAGTGCATCGGCTTTGGTCCATCTGACAATTGATTTGAAGACAGAGGAATCAAGAAAAACTGCAGAGGCATTTACAGTTTAAATAGGTATGATAAGGTTTGGAAATTCCCAATGGAATGATTGATGGAAAAATGCCTTTTTTGCAAAAATCAAAATCTTTTCACTGGAAAATTTCAATTTTGTGGAAATTTTGTCGGCCAGGCCAGAAACCTCTTGCTAATTTCATTTTCCCTCTGCAGAGAGATAGTGAAATTGACAAGAGCCAGCAGCTGGCAAGCCAAAAGATTCCACTTGGATACTGTTGAAAGTATTTTTTTCTGGAAATCCCTTCCCAGGAGATATTTCACATTTCTGACTTTTTGTCCTGATTCAGGAAAAAAAAAAAATCAGTAACAACAATTTATCAGTGATAGGGATTTCTGTTTCCAGCTAGCTCTAGTACCCAGCAATATTAGTCCATTTCTTACTGAAAGAGCATCTTTTATTTTAAGAAAAATGCAGTCTCATTAGCTAGCTCCCTTCAGAAACTCAGATTCTTAATGGTAGAAACAGTCTTTGCCAGCCAGACCTATTTTTGTTCCAAATATCCTACCATTCTGCTCAGGGAGAAAACTTTCGTTTCAAAATTGCAGCTCTAGCTATGCTTGGACACTTTCTTCTGCACCATTACAAGGCAAGCTGCAGTGGAAATATATCACATGAACATGTTGTCTCTTCCTGACACTGATCTCCTTGAAATGCTGTTGCTCTTTCTATTTGCACGAGTATTATAGCCGAGAGACACAATAACAATTTTTTAAATAACCATGAATTTTAAAAAATGGTAGTTTGCTAAGATCTTTTTTTTTTAATTGAAGCCATTTTCCAGGTTGAAGGGCATTACCACATGAGGAAGCATTGATTGGAGGGTGTGAGGGACGAGCATGTGGTCACCGTGCGCTGTCAGGGATTAGTGGATGTGTCTTTTTGGAAAGAAATTTCACCTTTTCTGACAATTGAGCTTGACAGCAATGGATTAAAGATGACACATCTCCAATATTATATCTAATGAAAAGTACCCATCCTTAACCAACAGGGAATATTTGTCACACACAAGAACTTCGTATTCTTCCACTCTTTGGCTTACATCACATCTTTTCTCAATGCCCTTTGTGTGGCCTTCTGAAGTTGGAATCCTCCTAACTTCCTCTCTGTAACTATGACACAGCCTGTAGGGCCTGAGCCAATACCTAGTGAAGTCAGTGGAAAGACTTCCATTGACTTCGGAAGAGTCTAACAAGAAAGAAGCCATCAATGTACTCTTATTGCCCTCATCTCCACAACATATGATCTTCGCATAATCGTTAATGGATTTATCGTCATAACACCTTTGTGAAGGAGGAAAGCATTATCCCCATTTCACAGCCAGAGCAGTGAGAGTGAGTCACTCACCTAAAGTCACACAAGAAGTCAGTTGACTATAGCAGAGAAGTAAATTTGTGTCTGATGAATCACAGTTGAACGACCTATCTACCCTGACATCCTTCTTTGAGAAGAAAGACATACCCCCATGTCCTTTGAGCCTCACTCTTCAGCATCTACTTTCCAGACCGGAAACTATTTGAAATGATTCTCTGTCCAAAAACATTAAAGCTAATTCTTCCAACGCTGCTTGGCTACTTTTCCAACATAGCGGTATTATACCTTAACTCTGTGACAAGATAAGCCAGAAAGGGGGATGAAAGCATTATGGTTGCTAAGTGCTTATTTGTGGGTATCTATTATTGTTTTTCTGGGTAACTAAGAACTCTCTCTACTAGAAGATGGGCTGGAAAAATCAAGGCCAGGATTTTTTTTCAAATATGAGTACAGAAAGTCAGGCTTCTGAAGCCTTACATGGGCACCTAAGTAAATGGCCTGGTTTTTCAGAAATGTTGAGCATTGACAAGCTTCCAAACAAGTCACTGCAGGGTTTCTGCTCCCTCTTCTGAAAGTGTTGTTACCAGCCATAGTTAGAGAAAGGATCCTAGATTAATTTGTTCAGGGGCGGGGGGGCGGGGGGGGTGACCCAGTATGGCAGTGGCATGCAACCATTCTTCATTTGTGTATCCCTATAGAATTTCAAATGGAGGTGCAGACCCCTTTACACATCTTAGACATAGTCTCCAGACATCTGTGGACCACAGGTTGCTCCTCCAGCCTTAGTGGTGTCTGTCCTAACAAAAGCTACAGAAAGAGCTCCCTGAAAGGAGCAGTTCCAGTTAGCTAATACCCACGTTCTTCACAACACGACTTATATTCCTGTTCTTTGTCTTGTAACATGGCAGGCTCGTGCACAAGCTTGACGTGGCTTTAAGGTTGGTATAAATCTCATACGGACTTATAGCCACTCCTGCTGCTACAAGGGCTTTTAAACAGAGGAATAGCCACAGCAACTGGAAATACAGGATTTTAGTTTTAGAGCCCATGTTATTAAACACCCCGCTCCCATTTTGTAATAAGAAAGGAATGTGATGGGCCAGCAAAGCACTGCCCCACGACTCACAAGGCCAGTGGCTTTATATTTACAAAGCAGTATAATAAGATGACTAGTGAGGTTTAGGGGGCTGGGGCAATGAACTTGGAGTTGAGAGGGCTGGGTTTCTAGTCTTGCATTTCCTAATGGGTTGTTGTCTAGCCTTGAACAAATCACTGCTTTCCTTCTGCCTTGTCTATTTAGATGGCCTCTGCCCCAAGAGCTTACAATCGCTCCCTAGTGTGTGCAAAGCCTGGCACAATGGAGTGTCTAAGTGCGACCATGATAAACACGAATATGGGGTAAAGCAGCCTCCTGCTCAGATATGTAATCGACTTTCCAGGCCAAAGCTACTGTAATCTGCCAAACGGTAAAGTGATGGGTTAGAAATAGTGGAGCAAATGCTGGCATTGCCCATGTCTGCAGCATGGACCCCAGACAGCTTCAGAGACACTTCACATTGCTGGTTCCTGTGGCCCAGCCTCCTCTCTCAGCAGGGATGAAGGCCCCCCACAATTGCCATGCATAGCAGGCACCCATTGGGTAAAATGCCACCGTCACCCCGCTAGGTGGAAAGGGTATTTCTGCCCCGCGAGTGACAGGCAGCTGGTGGACACTGGCTTGGAGAGCAGCTCTGAAATGGGGCTCAGGCTGGGCTGTGGGAGTTAGGGTAGATCTCAGAGCAACCTCTAGTGAAAGAGGGACACTCACTGGTCTCTCTTTCTCTCCCCTGCAGAAGCTGAGCTGGGCTGAAATAATGTCATGGTCCCAACAGGGTGGGAGAGAGTGTCAAAGCCAGTGGGTGCGTCCTACTAGTATTGGGGTGCCAATAACATTCTCTCAGTGCCATTGCTTAGACTGCGTGTGGGTGGTGGGCAGGCAACACATCCCGGGAACAGAAGCTTTGGTACGACGGGGGTTAGACCGCGGCCCTTTGCCCTCCCCCCCATACTTTAAGCATGGCTCAATAGAAGTGTTTTGGGTTCTGTGACTTGCTGGTGCACCATCCTACCGAACAGGCATTGCCACACTCAATGCCTCTTCCCAGCTGTCGCGTGCAGGGAATTGTCCCATGCGAAAAGAAAGACATCAGCAATGACGGTTAGCAACTGCTTAGAAAAATGTTTCCTTTTATCTACTGGCACACAGTTTATACAAGAGCATTAAATCTGGACAAGTGCAACAGACTATAGGGCAATCATGCCTAGCATAGTTTTATTATATTCCCAGGCCTGCCGAAGCATACATCAGCCGAGCGGCTATCTCCGGATGCCAAAGGAACTATCTGGTGTAATCACATTGCTGCGCTGCAATTATATGTGAATAACGCCTTATAAAACATGTTGACAAGACGCCTGCTTCCAAGCAGCTCCCAAGAGTGGTCATTTTTTCAGATATTGTTGCGCAAACGGAACTAAAATCAAATCCTTCAGTGGCCCACAAATGGAACGTTGACACATACAATCAATAGGCTGCTACAGTGACAGCCAAACTGCCTTATGGGAGATAAGGGGACAAATGCAAGGGAAAGATGTTTTTTGGTGAAGAAAATCAGATTGATGCATTAGTTACGACATAAGGAGATGAACTTGTTTGGCAGAGATTAAGGACACACACAAGGTCACCAGACATCAAAATGTCATGCAGCAGCAGACAGGGCTGGCTACATCGCCATTCATTTTCGTCGATAAAAATGTTCACATTAGCAGCCAGGCTTGAGGATGAGCAAAAGGTGAAAAAAGGAGGGTTGTGGGAGAAAGCAAATAGAGCCGTTGTCTCCCACCGAGTTTCTGCAGCCAGTGGCTGTTGTGTTGTGTGCCCAAAGGAGGAAAAGTGAGCAAAACGCAGGCACCTTGCTGCGCCTTTGCTCACACAAGCCCTTTCAGAGATAGGTTTGCCAACTTTCTAATCCCTGAAACTGAACACCCCTCCCCTCAAGGCCCCGCCTCTTGCCCCACCTGTTCCTCCCCCCTCACCTCGCTCGCTTTCCGCCCCTGCCCCAGTCGCTCACTCCCCCCATCCCCTGGGACTCACCTACTGCCTGCAGAGCCGGGCTCAGAGGAGCTGACACAGAGCCCGAGGGGCTGGGGTTGGGAAATCAGGGCACAGCGGGATGGGGGGACACAGTTACACAAATCCCCCGGACAGGGGCGGGATCTACTTTGGAGCCCGGTTTGTGAGCCAGTTCTCTCCGTCAGGCTGGATGGGGGCGGGAAGAGCAGCAGCTGCTAAGCAGAGCCGCTCCTCCAGGTACCAGCAGCAGCTGCTGCTCTTCCCGTCTCCCGGTGGCAGAGACCGGTTACTGCAGGTAACCGGACTTTGACGGGATGCTGCCAGTTTCCCTTTTTGACCGGACGCTCTGGTTGAAACCGGACACCTGGCAACCCTATGCAGAGCACATGTAGGCGTCCTAAAGTTGTGCTCCAGTACAAATGTGTATGGGGTAGGGATCATTAAACCTGAGGGGTGAAATCCAGCCCTGCTGAAGCCAAAGGCAAAGCTCTCGTTGACATAAATGGGGGGATGGGGGGCAGGATTTCACTTTACTGGAAGTTCTGCACAGCGAGTGGTGGTGGTCAGATCATTCGCACACTCTCTGTGCTGAGAGCTGGACACAGGAAGCCATTTGCAGTGCGCAATCCTATCTCTTCTCAGTTGCCAGTAGGGGGTGCTGTTCATGGTAATGAACTATCTACATATGCACCCATCTACACATACATCACACTCTTGGCGCATGCTGCGGGACAAGCACGCAAGGTGTAAAGAGGGGGTGGGGGGCGTGACCAGAGAAAGGGCATGTTTGACAAGCCATGGGATGAAGTGAAATCTTTAAGATGCTAATGACATGCATAGCCATGTGGTAGGTTGGTGGGGTTTGCCTCAGGACCATCCCACCAAATGTGGATGCCCCCCAAGGCTCTGCAGAGGGTGTTGGACATCGACGCAGAGGCCCTGTGCCTTTCCTGCTGATCTGTCACCCACTGGACCCACCCCCTCCGGTTTTTGGTAGCACGGCTCCACCGAAACCACCCTCCTAGGGACAACACTTGGTGGGAGCTGCCCCAGCAATTTATATTGGGGAAGTTGGAGCTTGGCCTAAAACTACAGACACAGGTGTCCCATCTAGCCCTAGGCCCTGGCCTGTCTGCCACTGCCGCGCTCATCCCCTCTGCTTCACAGGGCACAGAGGACTGGGGGAGTAGCAGCCTCCCGTGAAGGCAGTGGCCCACCCTCCTGTCCCACGTGGGTCAGGGGACCTTTACACTCATAAGTCCAGCTGCGGGAGGGGGGCAGGGGCAAGCAGAACAAAGTTAGAAGCTCACAAAGACTAGATGTGTCACCACCAGGGGAAACATTCAATGAAGAAAGTGAACCAACTGGTGCACAGAGGGCTACAGATCAGCATTGTTGGTAAACGTTACAAGATCATTGTCTGTGGTGGTGTGTACACGTGAGCCGTTCAATTCCCTTTCCTGCCGCTCACACCTGCCATCCATTTACCATTCTTTCACCTCATTAGCGTTTGCAATGTATATTGGCCTTTATTTGGCTGCATCCATTTCATCTCCCATTATTAGCCGTCAGAGCACTTCACCTTTCAGTGTCTCACCGTTTCTTTGAATACAAGCCTGCGTTTCATGCGATGGGAAGGTAAGATGTAGCCACACAAGGCTAGTAGTACCAAAGATTGCGCTCGGTCTGATATTTCTGACAGTCCTCCACCAACCCTCTGTGATAATTTCGCTGGAACTTTTTAGGACTCATTTCTGTTTCCTTCATACCCAGAGGGGATTTTGCATCAAAATCTCCAACAGCCTCAAGCTGACAATGCCATCTGCTCTTTGAGCCTTAAGTGTCTTGTTTTAGTTAATAATTAATCTGGCTAATTTTGTCAGCTCCCTCACCTTTCCCACATCATTGAAAAAGCTCTTCTCTGCAGCATAACTGAGGGAAATATTATGGTGCTCACAATAAATTACATACGCTAGTGGAAATAAGTGTTTCTTTTTGATAACGGAGTGACTGTTCCAGGCCAGCTCACCCCTCAGCTACTTTGATTTCACCTCAGTTACTTTGAGTTCACGTCAAGTCTGCTGTAGGGAGCGCAAGAAACATGAGATGTGTTCCTCACCCTGTAATTCCCTCAAAGCTAATGAAATATGTTGGTGGTATAAGAGCCGTTGGGTGGTCCAGTGGCTAGAGCTATGTCTCAGGAGACCTGGATTCTTCTCCATGATCTGCTGTGTGTTTTTGAACAAATATCTGCATATCCATTTCCCCTTTGCCTGCGTTGTCTCTTTAGATGGCAAGCTCATTGAGGCCAGAGCTGTCTTACCGTGTGTTTGTACAGCACCTAGAATAAGAGAGTCTCAGGCTATGTCTGCACTGCAGCCAGGTGGTGTGATTGCAACATGTAGAGTTATACCTGAACTAGCTTTGCTCTAGCTAGCATGAGTCCCCATAACACTGAAGCCAAAGCAGCCAGGATGTACAAGCACACCTGAGATGCTAGGCATGTACTCAAGCCACATGCTGCTGCAGCTTCACCGCTATTAATACCTGCTCTCGCTAGGTTAAAGCAGGTGATCACACCACCCGCTTGCCTTGTAGACATACCCTTAATCCCAGGTGGGCACTCTCCGTGCTACCACACTGCAACAACAAAGCATCCTGTTATATGGAGATATACCTATCTCATAGAGCTGGAAGGGACCCCGAAAGGTCATCGAGTCCAGCCCCCTGCCTTCACTAGCAGGACCAATTACTGATTTTGCCCCAGAACCCTAATTGGCCCCCTCAAGGATTGAACTCACAACCCTGGGTTTAGCAGCCAATACTCAAACCACTGAGCTATCCCTCTGTTGTTTTGCAGTAATCTCCAGGTGGGTTGTAATTGGCCCCTGTGTATTTCCCATTCTCAAAATGCAACTTACATCACTCATGATAGACCCGGAGCTACGTCCCTCCTAAGCCAGTCTTAGTTCATTGTTAGTTACTGTAAATTCTGCAGCAACGGATAGCATCCCCCTTGGCAGCAGCACAGCTAGGCTGATGCTCCGTGGTTTTGAGAACCTCACCTACTTCTGCACCAGACATGGTCGCAGAGATTGCTTATACAAACCAGCTGAGTTCATCATAAGATCCTATAACACTCTGCCAGGTCCGGCTACGGTTAGCTTTAAATAAGGTATTTTACACACACGCTTGGAGGTTGAACAGTATAGTACAGTTATTATGCCATTACACCCCCGACTGTTTCAAGCTAGAAGAGGCCTTGTCAGTCCGCCGAAGTGGAAATCCCATGGCAGTTCCGCAAAGGGTGGGATTGTGACATGGATGGCTTTCTAGTCAGCATTTAGATTGAGCTTGATGCTGGAGGTTAATCACGGTAGATTAGAATGCGGGGACAGCGGAGAAAAGCAGGAGGGTTCCACATGATTTTCAGGAGAAAGCAAAACAACAGGGAAAAGCTCTTCAGAACCATAACCTATCTCTAGGGGCTTTCTGTTAAAACAAATATGGTGAGAAGCGATGGACTATTAGAATTGACCTGGAGCAGTGCGACTAAAAGACTAAACATCTGTCTTCTGTATGGGCTCCCCAGCCATTGGGACTGGACATGTAGACGTAAACAAGGCTATTAGCCAGCTTACTCCATCCCTGGAGCAGGGTGGGTGAGGAATGGTAAGAAACGGTGATGCCTTGACTCCATCACTCCCTACTCATTGGCCACAGTAACTGAGCTAGTGCAGATGGGATCGTAGTTTGCTCTGGGGTAGACACAAGTAGCAAATGACTGCCTCCCAGGAGCACACAGCAAGCAGGGGAGGGATCCAGGTTCAGGTGGTGGCTGAGACCCACCAGCTCCTGGAGTTGCTCCTCAGGGGTGCAGTTTACACTCTGCCCCTTGCTAAGAGCTGTGTCTGGGCACAGTCCACTCTTAACAGCCAGCATTGCTTTGAAATGATGACTGACGGTATAACATCAGCACAGAAATAATATGAAGTCACCTACGAGACAGAAAAGCCTGTTTGCCGTGACTTTAAACATACTAAGGTTATGAAGGAGTTAATGTACCTGAAACCGCAGTCTCCTTCACCCTCCTGTTCGTGGTGCATCTCATTTCTTCAAAAACGGAGTGGCTGCAGTTGCAGATGGCAATTGTAATTGCACTGACTGCCATAAATAAAGTGGATGGATGCATGCAGACTAATGTGCTTCTCTAGGAGGCTTGGTTGTGGTCCATTGAAAAGAACAGCTGGCTGTCAACAACATATTTATCAGGAATTTAAAAGACAACAACAGCCACATAATCCAGCACATTTAATGATATAGTAGAATAATTGCTGTATAAATTGGTCCTTTTGATAAACTCATACATTTTGGGGCTGTAACTCTGATTTACTTTCCTGTATGGGGAAATAAACCAGGAGTTGATGCTTTGTGGTGACCAGGACTTGAAAACGTGACGGTCGACATAGTTCTACTCTGGGGAACACCTGCTGTTTAGCCTTTCCTCGCTTCATGGTACAGCTGGTGGAAAAATGGGATTTCCATCCTGTGACATTTCAAAATTTGTTTCCGTCCTGAATTGGGAGGCAAAGTTGAAAATTTGAAATATTTGGCAAAGGGGAAATTCTGAAAGATTTTTTGATTTGGAACCATTTAAATGACCTTATTGAAACAAAATGGTTCAATAAGGTTGAAACATTATCACATAAAATTAATAACAAGTTTTAAAAAAAATGTTAGAATCATGGAAATGAAATGATAAAGAGGAAACAAAGCAATAAAGTCAAAACAAAACACCCCGTTTTCAATTCAAATTGATTGAAAAAATGTGTTTCGAATATTTCAATGAAATAGCTGCATTCCTGTTTCGACAAAGCAGCATTGTCCAACGGAAAACTGTTCTGTCAAAAAAAATTCGATCAGTTCTACCTGATATTGTTAGCAACACAATATACATGATGCACAAAATGCTAGTCCTATCTGCCACTGAAACGATCATACTCTTGAATCCTGTCCAATCTGTCTCAATCACTGTAAAAGGCTTAGACCCAGATCCTGTAAGATACTTAAGTGCTCCATTGATTTCAGTAGTAATTAGGCACTGTCATAAACAGATAGTTAAGGGTTAATGCCTCTTTTACCTGTAAAGGGTTAAGAAGTTCACCTAGTCTAGCTGACACCTGACCAAAGGAACCAATGGGGGGACAAGATATTTCAAAAGGAAGGAGGGAAGTTCCCTTTGTCTTGGGTCAGTTTCAGTTCTGGCCGGAGAGGAAAAGGAATCAGGAATCAAACAGGGTAGTGAGTATTTAGTGAAGGAATTAGCTTATGTTTATTTTCTTTTGTAACCTGTCTTGGGCATTATAGGTGTAATCAAATTGGCTATTTTTTGATGTACTAAGAGTTTTGCCCAGGGGAACATCCTCTGTGTTTTGAATCTGTTGTCTGTGAGATCAGCTTGTATGCTATCTCCCAGAGGTTTTTCTTTTACCTTTCTTTTCTTTAATTAAAAGCCTTCTTTTTAGAGACCTGATTGATTTTTCCTTGTTTTAAGATCCAAGGGAGTTGGATCTGGGCTCACCAGGAATTGGTGGGGAAAAGGAGGGGGGATGGTTAATTTCTCCTTGTTTTAAGATCCAAGGATTTTTGGATCGGTGTTCACCAGGGAATTGGTGGAGGAGTCTCTCAAAACTACCCAGGGAAGGGTTATAGTACTTGGGAGGGAAAGGGTTTTGGGGGAGAAGACAGAGTTTCCCAAATGACTCCAATATTTGGGTGGTGGCAGCATACTGATCTAAGCTGGTAATTAAGCTTATGAGTTCCCATGCAGGTCCCCACATTTGTACCCTAAAGTTCAGAGTGGGGGTGAAACCTATGACAGGCACCTAGATACTTTTGAGGATACAGGCCCTAGTGGTGTCAGTTCTGAACTGCACTACAAGCTTGATCCAAAACTCATTGAAATCAATGGGAGCTTTTCCATTGTGAAAATAAGTGTTACAAGCATCAGGAATGGGCCTAGGAGGTTTGGATAAGAATCAGAAATGGAGGAGTTCCCACATGGCCATGCTTATCTGGCCCTGTGCACTGCTCCTCCAGGGAAGCACAAGCTGCATGATCGGAATTTTGATTCGGGCCGTTTTTGTTCTCCTGGCTGCTGTCCCAAAGCTCTCTCCAGCTTGGGAGGAAGATCCCCCTTCTTTGAGGCCCAAAAGCATGCAGCACTGACCAGGGAAGGGCCACTAGACGATTCATCAGTTCAGGACACCCCTGTGACGTTTGTCATTTGCTGTGTCAGGCAGCGTGCAGCCAGGCAAAGCAGAGTGCTGGGTTTGGAGGAGCCCCATTCATTGTTCATTGACTAGGTGGAAGTTGGCTGCCATGACGTCTTGCAAAGGTGTGGCCCTCTTCATTTGCCGTCCTTGTGTATCCTCAGACTCGCAGGAACTGTAGTCCCTCTTTATGTGTCACACAAGCTTCTCGCAGAGATTTGTTTTGCCTCCTGGTGTGGCGCTCAGGAGATTGCCCCAGCGTTCCCACGTGGCTCAGTCTATGCCAGGGATGAAAGTTTGGACTCATAAAAATGCGTTTCAAATACCCATTGCCTGGGGATTTCAATATGCTCTATGAGACCCGGAGGCATGAACATGGCTTCTCACATCTGTGTTTGTGCCCAGCACACTCGCAAATCCTGTGAGCCATCTTCATGGACGAGAAATCTGGATTTTAAAAATATGTTGAAAAATCATGGTGGCTAGTGATTTTGTAAAAGGGCTAACTGCTGCCCAAGGGTAATTCTGAAGGTACATTGAAGGAGGCTGATATATTTTTAACCTAGCGCCTTTAATTCTGTGCTTTCAGGGGTAGAAGTGAATAACTGGAAATATGAACCTGGAGATGGAAGGGTGAAGAGGATTCAACCCTTACAGGATGTTCTGGGATTCTCCTCTGCTGGGAAAGCCATTTTCAAAATCCCTTCCCCCATTTGATGCAAACTGATGTGATCCATATTTGCTCTTCACAACTACCTTTATAAGGGATGAAAGTGATGACTACCGATGATGTTAGAGCAGCACGAAAGGGCTCTAACAGTGATTGTTCCCAGTTGTGCTAGATACAGTGTACTTCATGGGCAAAGACAATTTAGGCTTTGCAGACGGGATTTAGTGCCCCTCCTTCTCCAAAATTAGAGATCGCATTAATAAGGAGAACAAGAGCTTGGAACAGAAATTCATCTCTCACTTTAGCAGACGTGGGCAAATTTAGTCACGTGCAAAACTATTCATTAAAATGCCATTTAACCGCTAATTTAGAACTCTAGCCCCCGTCACGGGGTTTACTACTCACCGCTGTGGCACCTGCTTGTGGCCGTGTGGGGGGATTAACTCTCAACTAGTCTGATGCCCCTTCTTTTGGTTGCTCGCCCCACCTCTCTTCCTCCCTGGACTCAATTGCTCCATCTTTGTAACTCAGGGTGCTCCCTCTTCGTGGCTTGGTCGTCCGGCCAGGTCACTGTAGTTTCCCCTTTTGGGGTATCAAAATCCCAATGTACAATTTCAGAGTAGCAGCCGCGTTAGTCTGTATCTGCAAAAAAGAACAGGAGTACTTGTGGCACCTTAGAGACTAACACATTTATTTGAGCATAAGCTTTCATGGGCTACAGCCCACTTCATCGGATGCATGTAGTGGAAAATACAGTAGGAAGATATATATACACAGAGAACATGAAACAATGGGTGTTACCATACACACTATAAGGAGAGTGATCAGTTAAGGTGAGCTTTTATCAGCAGGAGAGAAAAATAATTATTTGTAATGGTAATGAAAATGGCCCATTTCCAGCAATTGACAAGGAGATATGAGGAACTGTGTGTGTGGGGGGGGGGTGGGGGGG